>JALIZH010020826.1:0-49365 GCA_030522465.1 Rhipicephalus appendiculatus | reverse complement strand
GCAGCTCCATCCCCTCGTTGCTTTGTTGTGCTGTAACATATTCTTAAATCGTATTGTAGCATATTCATTCAGCAAAACTCCGGATGACATATTGCTAAATATATGAACCATCTCCCTTGTTACCATACATTAAAAGTTGCCACTACGCCTATTTGTGTTTTGGCTGCTTATTTTGACTACCTGTCTACGAGTTTGTAGCTTGCTCAACAGACGTGGCAATACAAGCACATCCAAAATGGTTATCACGAAAACTAAGTTCCTGCATGCGTATATCGAAGTATTTACATACATTTTCACCATTGTTTTCATCCAGCCTCTGAAAGTAAGATAGAAAGTATTACTAATAAAATCACTTTGAACAAGGAGAGTGACGAATATTCATAAAACAAGCATAGCATTTTTGAAGAGTAAAAAAATTGAAATATCCAGTTGTGCGACAACATGAATACGCCTCGCCACTTTCTTTATGTTGTTCTCTAGCGTTTATGGTGCACTTCTGGACCTCCTTCTGAATAATATAATTATGTAATGTTTTACTAATTAGAATATAAATGATGCCGATTCTGAGTGTGATAGGTGACGCGCCGAAAACTAAATTGTCGACCTAGAAGCTTCCTCTTAGTTTTGTAGTGTTATCTTGAAAAATTCATTCCACGTGATCTAGATTGAACTTCAGCGTAGCCAATAACAGAAGTGCGCTTGCGGAAGTGCAAAGCAGAACTCAAGTAATTCTTATTTCTTTTTCTCTGGACAATAGTCTGTTTGCCGATGGTAAGTCTTCAAGGCACAACAAACAACATATTTTTCAACAATATTTTTCGGAATTTTTTTCTTTGTGGCTTGTGTTTATATATATATATATATATATATATATATATATATATATATATATATATATACATATATATATATATATATATATATATATATATAGGGAAGGAGTGTGCACTTAAGGGCTCGTTTGCTTTGTTAAACACATTATTAATGAGAACTAACAGACAATGATGCCAAGGAAAGTATAGGGGACGTTATTCGAAGTTATTGTAATGTAAATGTGAAGAAAGAGAAGTGGACGAAAAGATAACATGCCACCGGCAGGATCCGAACCTGCGACCTTCGAATAACGCGTCCGATGCTCTTTATATATATATATATATATATATATATATATATATATATATATATATATATATATATATATAAACACAAGCCACAAAGAAAAAAATTCCGAAAAATATTTTCTGACACGTGGAATCGCACGACCGACCTACTCTGCATTTCTCGTGGAGATTACGCGGCACGTCTGTACAGATTGAAGGAACGGAGGGAGGAAGGAAATAAAAACGCAGAAGATAGGGAGGTCAGTCAGAAAAGTGTCTGGTAGGCTAACCTGCGCTGGGACTCTGTAGAAAGGGAACGAAATAGGGTCTTTAAAAATGGTAGCCAGCATTGTCTTTGACAAAAGGCTGCGAGAGCGTAGACGAGAAGGGAACATTCTGGCATTTATGGAAGCTTGCTGTTTGCCACGTTGGGCTCATTTATTTGTTATATTACGTTAAAGCAACTTTTTCGGCAATCGTTGTAGCGTATTTTCTTCATTGTTTTACCCTACAGGTGATACGTCACGCAATAGACGTACAACTGGTGCCGGTCGACCCGATGACTCTCAGGAATGACCTCTTAAGCCTTGTCAAGCAAACGGGGATCGTTCCGTTGACGTGTGAGCTGTTGAAAGTCGCTAAAGAAAATGTGCCTATCGAAGACTATGCGCGTAAGTACTGAAAGGGCTGTCTAAATGTGTTTTTAAATTTATCTTTATTGACGTTTAAATATTTTGATGTGCCCCAGACGAGCTTTCGTGAATGCGTCCTATAAGCCTGGTAGTTTGCACGACAGTGGAATTTTAAGGGCTTGTTTCTTCTTTGTTAGACACAACATTGATGAGAGTTAAAAACAATCAACCCAAAGAAAGTATAGGGGATGTTATTCGTAGTTATCGTCATTTAACTGTAAAGAAATTCATGTGGACGAAAAGATAACTTGCCACTGGCAGGGACCAAACCTGCAACCATGGAATACCATGTGCGAAACTCTACCAATTCAGCTACGGCGGCGGCCATCCTCCCGTCCTCTTCATGGGGAATATGCGCTCCTTTAAAACTGGGAGCATTAATCAGCGCCACTCGAAGCCATCAGGGCGTTCGCATTAATCATGGTAGTTTGGGTACCTCACAGACATAAGGAATGGCATAGGACACCGTATCTAACAATTAATGATGAAACATTCAGCGGTGAAAGATTGGTCTATGTTATGAACACTTAAAAAAACTCAGGCTCCTATGTTTGATAGTATGGAAATAGAAGTAAAGCTCCAATTCCTGATAAGTGTACTGTGCCTTATTGTATTTTCTCGTACCCACATATCCGGTTCACGTGGAAAACTTAATCAGAAAGTTTAAAAATAACGCTTCATCAGGGATTGATGAATATATGCTGTTAAGTTGAAATTGATATCACCATTGATGGTTGATGTGTTGGCTTATATATTCACCCTCACTAATGTTAATGAGAACTGACAGACAATGATGCCAGGGAAAGTATAGGGGATGTTATTAAATAAATTGTAATGTAAATGTGATGAAATAAAAGTGGACGAAAAGATAACTTGCCACAGGCAGGGACCGAACCTGCGACCTTCGAAAAACGCGTCCGAGGCTCCACCACTGAGCTACGGTGGCGGTCATCCCTCCGTCCAATTGGATGACCGCCACCGCGGTCATCCCTACGTCCACTTTATAGGGTATATACCCTATAAAGTGGGCGGAGGGATGACCGCCACCGTAGCTCAGTGGTAGAGCATCCGGCGCGTTATTCGAAGGTCGCAGGTTCGGTCCCTGCCGGTGGCAAGTTATCTTTTCGTCCACTTTTATTTCTTCACATTTACATTACAATCACTTCTAATAAGATATCCCATACTTTCCTTTGCATCATTGTCTGTTAGGTCTCAATAATATTGTGTTTAACAAAGCAAACGAGCCCTTAAACTTACACTGCTTTCCTTCCCTCACTAATGGCGTATGTCAAGAGCAGTTACAGGTGGCGAAAGTCACTGCAGTGCATAAAGGTTGCATGACGCCCCATTTCGCACACCTTATTACAGAACGCGCCTAAATGTAATTGGAAGTGAGCAGGACAATTGAGTTCAGGGTGCTCGGTACTCACTGACATTGGAAATCGGATATCCGACGAATTTGTTTAGTCGTGCGTTGTGTCTTGTGTCATCATGCGACGAATGAGTGCGAAGCAATATTTAATGCTTCTATAGAAAATGAATTTTAGCACACTGATGCCGTCATAATTTTATCGCCAACGCGCGTGTCATTTTTGGTCCTTTCAAGAAGAGTTAAGGAACACCAGCGAAAAGGGCCTCATTTTCGCCACAGCGCAGCAAACTTTGACATCCTGCATGAAGTAATTCTTAAGTGAAAAATGTATGCTTCAATCTCAGCAATTGTAATTGTCGAAGGCTTACATACGGTACCCACTTAAATTTTTGCCAAAACACTAGCGTATTCAGTCAGTTCAATAAAATCATTTCACAGTGCTAAGACATGTGTGCCTACTTTGGGCTAATTTTACTATTCTTGGCTTAACTTGGCGACATTCTCAGCTATTTTTTCCAATGATCTGGCTATATTTCGGCTTTTCGATTGGCACCCTTGCTGACGCGCGCGGCGACGAGAAAATCATGGGTGAAAGCAAGCGATGGCAAGCGGCAGTTTCTACTCTCTCTGCACAGCCGCCCTCCTAATGGAAAAGGCGACTTATGGCTTTATGGCTTTATGGTCGGTGAAATGGAGGGAGAGCAGTTCCTCGATGGGTCGTAGTGGAAAGTTTGCAAAGACGAGATCGATGCAGGTTCCTCGGATGGTGGTTGGTTGCATGTGGTCAAACGATATGCATGTGAGACCATATCGCGGATACCATGTGTTGTATGGCATCGCGATCGTCATCGTCATCAGCGTCGTTATGACGCATAGTGGGCACATTCCATGTGCTGTGCCGTAATGGACAGCGTCATCGTCATCGCACAGGGGTGGCTACTACGACGACGACAACGACGCAGGACGACGCCGGACTAGACTATGCCCTAAGGAGCTTCGCCCCTAAAATAACGCTTCATCCGGGATTGATGAATATATGCTGTTAAGTTGAAATTGATATCACCATTGATGTTTGATGTGTTGGCTTATATATTCACCCTCACTAATGTTGATGAGAACTGATAGACAATGATGCCAGGGAACGTATACGGGATGTTATTGAAGAAATTGTAATGTAAATGTGATGAAATAAAAGTGGACGAAAAGATAACTTGCCACCGGCAGGGACCGAACCTGCGACCTTCGAATAACGCGCCCGATGCTCCACCACTGAGCTACGGTGGCGGTCATCCCTCCGTCCACTTTATAGGATATACCCTATAAAGTGGACGGTGTTTCGCATTGCCCGATCTTTGATATATCATGTGCCCAAGCCATTTTGTTCAGATATAGCCATCAATTTTTCTGACGCATTGACGTTAAAGCATTGTCATGTTTGAAGATAGTTCGGTATAAAGAATACTTCGATTTAACCGAATGCAGTATAGTCGGGTTCCACTGTTCTCATTTCGCATGCGTCCACGTTTTCTTACAGGTATGTACACGGCTGCTAACATCATCTATCCTTTGCTGGCAGAAGAAGAGAAGCCAGAGTTGTACGAGTTCATGAAAGACTTCGTCCGGCAACGAAACAGTGACGAAGTGTCACTCGCAGTGTCACCACGTCTTCTGAGATTTATTTTTCATGGTTATAAGCCGTAGGCGTCGCACATGTCTTTGCCAACCCCTTGAAAATTGGCAGGGTAACCTAATATAAATAAAGATTTCCAAGGTTAGCTTGGATATTAATATACAGACTTCGTTTCAAATGGTCTGCTGAAGTTAGGAAGTGTGCTATATTCTTCTCTGGGCGTGGCAGCTTGGTTCTTATTCTCTGGGTTTTCTTAAGTTTAATTTGTAGTCAATGAATTTATTTTTCATATTGTTTAATAATACTTATTGGGTTTTTACGTCCTAAAACCATCATATGATTATCAGAGAAGCCGTAGCAGAGGGCTCCGGAAATTTGGGCCCTCTGCTGATTTTTAACGTGCCCCTCTTAAATCTAAGAATAGGAGGTGCAACCATTTTGCCTCCATTTAAATGCTACCGCCTCGGCCAGGAATTCCATCCCGCGGCCTTTTAGTCAGTATTAGAGCACTATAATCACTAGACCACCACGTGGTTGTATTGTTGACATTTTGATATACATTTTAAACATCTTACGACGCGTTATCTATTTTACAAATCTCAGTGAGCAAATATGAGCATTTTTAATTAACAGTGCGAAGCAGACTATTGTTTGGATATATGTTATACCCATTGTAATAAAGCGTTCATTTGCGAGTGAGAGCTAGTGTTGTGTGAATCGGTGTCCCTTCTCAGTGCGCCACGGTTTTCAGGCGAAGCGGCTTGAAAACCATGGCACACTGACAAGGGACACCGATCCATCCCACGGTGTATAACGCAATGCTTATCTCGTTGGAATGCATGGGGTTCTATACGAAACGCATGGAAAACGCGTGATGAAATTCGCCGAACAGGGAATGTAGCCGGAGACATCGTTTCCACAAGAAGGCTCGTCTTTGTGAGGGCAGCCTTGCTGAGCAGCGTGTCTGTGCACGCATTGCGCACACTCCCACAACCTAAAAACTTGAGGAGATAGAGGTGTCATGACAAGTGGCATGGTGCATGGCAAATGCATTCATCGAACGGCTTGTCGCGCACGGAGCGAGAGGTAACATATGTATGGACCCATGGAACGTGAGACATACGGTCCCCCTGGCGGAACTGGGGCGTGTCAGACAACATCGAATATACGGACCTCATAAAGTATGCTTCCGTCTATTACAACAAGCTTTAAGGTCGTAATACCCAAAAACTGTTTTGTACTGAAGTATTTGTGTATTTGTGCTTGTGTGTAATGTGGTTGTGCGTTCAAATCCTCCAGGCAACTGAAATACGCTTCGCGTGCTTTGAAGTTTTCGTGTTCAGATATTGTTTCATATAAGATATTCGAACAAGTGTAAATAAGGCACGTTTCTTTCTAGAGAGAAAATGGCTGTCACGACGTCTTTATCTTGAGTCGCTCGTGATACAGACCACTCCGCGCACTCTCAACAGAAGTGGTGGCAACCTACCGTCAGTGTGTGCTAGCTACCTGCGTGATATATTCAAGCGCACAGAAGGCGAACAGCTCAAACGCATGTGTTCATTTTACTGGTGAACAAAGCTCCTGAGTGGGAGTCGAAACGTCCTTTTGTGTGTGTGTGTGTGTGTGTGTGTGTGTGTGTGCGCGTGCGTGTGTGTGTGTGTGTGTGTGTGTGTGTGTGTGCGTGTGTGTGCGCGTGCGCGTGTGTGTGTGTGTGTGTGTGTGTGTGTGTGTGTGTGTGTGTGTGTGTGTGTGTGTGTGTGTGTGTGTGTGTGTGTGTGTGTGTGTGTGTGTGTGTGTGTGTGTGTGTGTGTGTGTGTGTGTTTTAAATTTTCACTTTGGATCGGCGCAGGTGCTTCGTTTTCTACCTTCACCAGGTATTGGAGTATGGAAAATAGTGCAAAATTAAACTCCGAATTTCTGGGAACTGGGGATTTATAAGAAATAGATCCGATTAAACGCCGCTTTTAGGAAAAATGAAAACTTCGTAAAACACCCTCCCAAGTTCAAGAAAACAAAAATTGGGGTGCCGTTAAGCTTCGCCTTTAAGAGTAGAACGCGATAGCGATATCCTGTCCCGAGTGGGCATACTTCAACCACTTAGTGCATACTTGCTATGCACCCCACTACGTGTGTTAAGGGAATACGCGCAGTAAGGCGTGTGCGTTTTGTAATGGCTGGCCAGCTTTAAACTACGAAATCGTTATGATAGTCACATGTTCTGACGCCCGATGGCAATGTACGCTTGTATCCACGCAATATTACTGCGATATTACATGTTATATTGCGACGCCTATATAAAGGACGCTTGCGTTTGCGAATCATGAAAGTTATTTTCAATAAAACTTCTTGTTGGGCGAGTTGGTGGTGTATGACGTGCGACATATTTGTAGCGCAAAAGTGGAAAACGAAAGAAGTCAGAAGGAGAAGAGGAAAACACAGTGCCCTGTGCACTGTGTGTTCCTCTTTTCCTTCAGACTTCTTTCGTTTTCCACTTTTGCGCTACAAATATGTCGCACGTCAAAGTAATTTTCACTGCATTTCCCAGTAGAGGAAGTTATTTTCACTGCATTTCCAAGCAGAGGCGTGTCTGTGTCGTAGAATACCTGCTTGCCACGTAGACGGCCTGGGTTCGATCCTCATTCGGTCTCGGAAATTTTTATTATTTATTTTATTGGCATTTTTCTCGATTTTACGGTCACGAACAAGATGATGATTCTTCGCTCACAACCAACGACGCCGACACCGGAATTTCTGCGAAACGAGCTCTTTAACGCTGTCGCGTTTTAAAATGAATTTCGAAAACACGGAGTCCTAGGTATTTTGAACACGTTTAGATAGAAGAGGAATGTCTTTTTTTTTGTGGTGTCATAGTACCACGACGCCAATTTCTCGCGGGTAGGACGCCTTCCTAAGCTACAATGGACGTCCTTCTCCTGAGCACCTGGCTGAAAGTACCGTTTTACCAGTTTTAGTGTGGTAGTTACCCACCACAAGAGCGCTCTGGCCACCACAAGAGCGGCGGATGCTCGATTATTTTACTCAGGCTGCGGTGCGCTAAAAAGCACCCAGAAACCCACGCTGGTCATTATGGAGCCAACTTTCAAAGTGAGCACCCATTAACCACACAGTGGCAGGTCGGAGCACTTCTCTAATCAGCAGCGAAAATCGGTGGGTTTACGTTGGGCACTCTTAATTCAGCTCGGTACCTATCCGCATTTGAAGCCGAGGCTCTACCATGTTGCCACTGCTGGCGTTGTTTAAAATCCCACTGCCGTCCAAGATTTCGATGTGCGAGCGCCTAGCCAAGCTGCAGTCTCTTCGCCTTGCCTGAGACAATAATACTGGCCTTTTTTCATTGATTTCGCTTACTTTTATCCGCGTGACCATCAGCGAAGAACTTCCAAGAGCGAGACCAGTGGAGATCCCCACTTGCCTCTGGCTCATTCCCAGCGTTCGACAAGCGCCACCTTGGGAAGCAGGATCCATGACCACAACGACAGGGTCTGTTATTACAGCCGCATGTCCTGTACACATGCGCTGATGTTTGCTCTTACCACCTTCCGCCATCCCTTCGCCCCACTGACCTTACTTGTTGCTATTTGGCGTATATGGCCGTAGAAGTTATGTTGCACCATCGCATCCCCAGTGACGCCCATGTCTTCCGGTTTGTTTTCAGTCCGGTATATGTTGTCAGATATCGCGTTACTGCCATCGCCTCGAACAGGACGAAAAATGAGGCAATGCCACGACCATAGGCATGCGCACGAGTGGTGTAGGGGGGGGGGAGACTGCCGCCTCCTCTCCCCAATTCACCTGTAGTGCAAGGAGACGAGACGGTGGCTGATGAAGCCGTGCTGTTGTCGCAACTTTATTGGAACGCGGGCGAAGCGAGAGACCGAGCCGGTTGTGGCTGCCGCGTCCAACCAGGTCAAGAGCCAGGCCGTTCTGTTCATCTCGTGCATCACGAGCCACGCGGCTCTCTTGCTTTAAATGCGAATGCATTTCTTAGTAAGGCTCTGTTAGGCATCCGGCGTTGTCCGCGGCGGTGTCCGCGCGCCGGCAGGTGTTATCTCTCCGCTCTCACTCCCTCTCCCATAGCAACAGCTTCGGGCGCGCGCGCTTATCCTCGCCCCTAGCAACCGGAGCTTGTGGTGCGAGAGAGTGTAGGAGAGGGTAGGTGCAGTGCTTCGCCGCTCCTTCTCTCGCCCCAGTCTCCCGTCCGCTCGCGCCTCCGAATGCATCCCGACGACGTTAAAAAAACTGCGTTTGTCACGACTAATGGTCATTATGAGTGGTTCGTAATGCCGTTCGGGTTAAAGAACGCTCCGGCTACATCTGAAAGAGCCATGAAATCAATAATAGCCAAACATTAGCTCACTAATGTTAGCAATTACTTTGACGATGTGGTCGTATACTCAGAGACATTTGACGATCATATACGACACCTCGAGGCACTGTTGAAAGCCCTTAAAGACGAGAATGTAAAACTGAAACGGAAAAAGTGCCAACTTGCAAGATCCAGCATTGAATACTTGGGCCACAAAATTTCACAAGGAATAGTGACACCTAAGCAAAGTAAAATGGCTGCAATACTCAAATTTCCGACGCCTAAACGAGAGAAAGACCTTCTGCGTTTCCTGGGCACTGTAAACACTTACCGTTCAGTACACCCGCCATTTCAGCGCCATCGCTCTCCCACTCACGAAACTACTCCACAAAGCAAACAAGTGGACGTGGACAGAAGCATGCGAGCAAGCTTTTCGGGAACTGAAGGAGGGCATAACTGAAGAACCACTGCTTCACATATAAGACACTTCGAGACCATGTACTGTGTAGTGTGATGCATCTGGCGAAGGCATTGGTGCAGTGCCGAAGCAACCTGGCGACAAAGGCAAGGAACATCCCGGTTGCCTATTACTCCCGCAAACTACTTAAGCACGAGGTCAATCTGACGTTAGAGAACAGGGATACGTCGTGGTTCTGATGCCATTCATTTATTCTAATGCATCCGCACTTCTTCGTCGGCTTCTCCTACCATCGCCTTGTTCATACGTTACACTCTTCCCCCCTCCCCTCGAGAAAGCCTCAGTTCAGAAGGTACAAAATAACCTCGTAGTTTGCTAACATGAACAATGTCCGAGTTTCTACCTAAGGGCAACACGGAGCTGTTGATCTCGTAGTTCACTGGTGAGACTTTGCGTAGAATCTTGTAGGGACCTTCAATGACGGAACTCACTTTGCCGTTGTTGGGATGCCATGGTGTCTCCTAAGGGACTACGTCACCGACTTGGAACTCAATCGGGAAAAAATTTCTTATCATATATTACTTTGTTCTTATTGTGGTAGGCGATAGAATTATTAACAGCAGCTTTCCGCGCTTCTTCCACCGTTTGTTCTCGCTGTTTCAGTACAGTTGGATAAGATGGAATTCCATACATCAGGAAGGACGGTGCGTAGCCGGTAACTTCGTGAGGCGTTCTGTTGCATTCGTCTATTACCTCCGACAGCAGCTTAGTCCAACACTTCTGTGGCTCCGTCATTGATCTTGCACTTAAGGTCTGGTTACGATGGTCTGGTTTGTCCGCTCGTTCATACTACCATTGCAGTGCGGATGATGGGATGAGGTGAAGAGTTGGGTGTATTCGGTTATGTTTTAGAAGCTGTTTAAATTTTCCTGCAGTGAATCCTGTTCCTCGATCTGAAAGGAACTTCCGTGGTTTTCGGGCAGCAAGTATGGTTTTTAAGCATGAGATGTAGGCGTCGCTGTTCTCACTTTTATGGGCGAACGCCCATACGTAGCGAGTAGCATGGTCAATAACCAAATGGGTAAACCTTTTTGATGAGCCATATCCAAAAAAATCCCCCAATGGTGTCCATCGCGAAAAGGTCAAAAGGCTCTTCAGCAGGAGGCAGGGATTCAAGTGCCCCATACTTCTCTGTTTTCGTCTTCTTGCATCTCTGACATGTATCACAATGCCGAATGTCGGTGGTAACATCGGTTACCATATCCGGCCAATAATATTGCGGCGACAATAGTGATAGTGTCTTCTTCACTCCGACATGCCCAAAATGTTGATGTGCGTTCTTAAGAATGGTTGGGCGTAGTCCATGGGGCACATAGATCTTTACTCCTTTTTTCTTTTGACGATGACTACATTGTTTTCCAATGAATACGTTCCTTTTGGGCGCTCATTGCTGCATCGTTGAAGTTCATCGTGGGATAGAAATTGAACTATTGGGGACTCTGGAGAGTGCATCTGCTTCGACGTTGCTTATGCCCTTTTGATGTTTGATGTTTACTTCATACATCGATAGTTTCAACGACCACCGGAAGAGACGACCTTGAGGATTCTTAGTATTCTTCAGCCACTGTAGTGCAGAGTGATTCCGTTAGAACAGTGAATGGCTTTCCATGAAGGTAGCAATGCCATTTATCAATGTCATCTATAATGGCAAGGCATTCTCTTTCTGTAATAGCATAATTGACCCCGTGCTTAAGTAGTTTGCGGGAGTAATAGGCAACGGGATGTTCCTTGCCTTTGTCGTCACGTTGCTTCAGCACTGCACCAATGCCTTCGCCAGATGCATCACAGACAGTACATGTTCTCGAAGTGTCGTATATGCGAAGCACCGGTTCTTCAGTTATGCGCTCCTTCAGTTCCCGAAAAGCTTGCTCGCATGTTTCTGTACACGTCCACTTGCTTCTTTTGTGGAGTAGTTTCGTGAGTGGGAGAGCGATGTCGCTGAAATGAAGGATGTACTGACGGTAAGTGTTTACAGTGCCCAGGAAACGCTGGAGGTCTTTCTGTGGTTTAGGTGTCGGAAATTTGAGTATTGCAGCCACGTTACTTTGCTTAGGTGTTACTATTCCTTGTGAAATTTTGTGGCCCAAGTATTCAATGCTGGATCTTGCAAGTTGGCACTTTTTCCGTTTCAGTTTTACGTTCTCGTCTTTAAGAGCTTTCAACAGGTGCCTCGAGGTGTCGTATGTGATCGTCAAATGTCTCTGAGTATACGACCACATCGTCAAAGTAATTCCTGACATTAGTGAACTGATGTTTGGCTATTATTGATTTCATGGCTCTTTCAAATGTAGCCGGAGCGTTCTTTAACCCGAACGGCATTACCAACCACTCATAATGACCATTAGTCGTGACAAACGCAGTTTTTTTAACGTCGTCGGGATGCATTCGGACATGCCAGTATCCCGACGTTACATCTAGCGTAGTGAAAAAGTTAGCCTTTCCCAAGCGGTCCAGAATGTCATCTATACGTGGAATTGGTTGATGGTCGAGTACCGTTATTGCGTTGAGCTTACGATAGTCAATACTTAAACGAGTACGCCCTTCGCCTTTCTTTTCCGCTAAGATGACCGGTGCGGCATAGGGCGACAACGAAGGCCTCACAACACCTTGCTTAATGAGGGTATCAACTTGTTTGTTAATTTCCGCTTTGTCGGCCTGTGAACATCTGTATGGTGCTCGTTGAATAGGGACAGCATTGGTAAGTGCAATCCTATGTTGCTCAGTAGTGATGCATCCAATATCTGTCTGGGATTTCGAGAGGATCTCGTCATACTTATTTAAAAGAGAGTCGAGCACTGCTGATTCATGTTCTGGAAAGTGTTCTGAATTCAGGGTTCTCATCAGCGGTGCTTTAGCGGTTTTCTTTTCATTGTGATTCGACAGGGTCAAATTTTCACGTCCTTGTGTTACTGACTGGCTTTCCAAATTTACAGAAAGATTGAAGAACGAAGCGCTGTCTAGGCCAAGAATTAATTGTGTTCTCATGCCTCGCAGAACGTGTACATAAACTTTCTTTGTGACATTCTCAATTTGCAATTGAATGTTTACGCGACCCAAAGTTCGAATGCTTGAAGTAACTTGCTGCACCATGATGCTGGAGTCTCTCATCAACTCAAGCTTGAGCTGTTTGTACACTTCTTCACTGATAGAAGTTTTTGTTGCTTCTGTATCAAGAATTGCAGTTACCGGCGTTCCGTTGATGAGAGCATCGAACTGTATTAATGAAAAGTCTGGGTCGCTGTCCTCGTTTCCCGGTCTAGTCTCAATAGCGGACACCTTGCCGCGGCGCGGACATTCGTTGTGCCAGTGAAACTGTCGTGGGAAACCAGCAGCTGAGCAATATCTGCATTCATTTTGGGGGACACGCGGTTGAGATGTCAATGTAGACTGCTGCGGTCTGCTGAAGAGACGTGGAGCTCTTGATGTAGTACTAGGAGTACGAGTAACGGAAATTCCTCTCACCCGTCTTAAAGATGTCTGGATCCGTTGGGCAGCGGCGAGCCACTCTGATGACGAGTTGAAAGGCAGTCCGGCGAGCGCCAGTTCCACATCAGGAGGAACACCGTCAGTCAGTCCAGAAATAATGTGGCACTCTTTAAGTTAGGCCAAGGAGCCCAGTCGTTTTCTCTCGTCGTAGTAATCCTTGATGGTCTGCCCTCCTTTTAGCCGGTAGTGGATGAAGAGACGAAAGGCATCTCCTTCAGTCGTAGGAAAGCGATTTCGCATGTCGCGCTGTATATCGTCCCATGTCTCGTCGTTGCCGAAAATCTCTGTCAGGTACCACTTGAACGCTTCCCTTTCGATGTATTCGCTGAAGTGACTGACCCAATCGTGGTGTGTCCATGATGCCTCGGTAGCCTTCGTGTCGAAAAGGAGTAGCCACTTGTCGACGAAGACGTCTTCTGGTGTTCCCTTGTACTTCGGTATGTTGAGCGGAGGCTTTGGCCTAGCCATGGCAGGTTGATGAGGTCCATCGTGTCGACTTGTGTGACGTTAGAGAACAGAGATACGTCGTGGTTCAGATGTCTTGCTTGCTTGAGCCTTGTTTTTGGCACTTACGCCCTTCGGGGGATTGGCCAGTGAACCGGCGGTTAATATAGTGATATAGATTAGGCTTTACATGAAGAAGAAAAACTAATCGGTTGACTGGGGAATGTAGAAAAAAAAGAAACTTTTTCAGACGCTTATTTTATGTACCAATGTAATGCTTATGGGACAATACAGTGGTATGCAATGAACTACTCAGAGAAAGACAAGTGCAGAAAGTTGAACGAAGATAAATTAGCACGGAATTCTCTTAGTGTCGACAAGAAATTCACATACGGTTAAGCAGATGTTCCTGTTGCTGTGGCCCAGAAAAGAAGCCCCAAGGGAAAGAATATTTTCCGAATTATGAGTAATTTCTAATTTTCTGAATAAAATTTCAAAATGTTTTTTCCTATGTCAAATGAAACGGCGGCAAGTTAGTAAAAAATGATCTATGTTTTCTGGCTCTTGACAGAAAAAGGATAGGGGAGATGGCACCAAACCAGACCTGTATAAATAAAAATTTAGAGGAGGTATACGGCATCGAAACTTTGTAAAAGACACTTCCAATTTACGAGTGGGACACCTTTTATTTTTCCAAGCGAAAGAAAGATGACCAAATTCTTGAACTGGTAATTTGTTTTTCATGTAATCTTTAAGTAAGGAATATTTGCGGAATCTGGATTCAGTAATCAAAGCTGTATCAGGCAGAATGGACATTACCGGACCATCGAGCTACCACCGGGCTAGAGCATCGACCATCTCGTTCAGAAAAATGCCACGATGACCAGGGACCCATATCAATCGCACTGTGCGCAAGTTGTTAGGGATTATAATGTGAATTCAGTCAGGATAGAAAACTCGGAAGGCGAAGCTGAAGTGAGAGCTCTGCATACAGACAGTGAATCGGTAACTACCGCAACTGCCGAATCATTTATTGAAAGTTTTCTAAGAGCTAAGATAATTGCTAAGAGCTCTGCCTCGAATATGGGAGTATAATCCGGGAGACGCAATGAAAATGCCCATGATAAAGCTTCTGAAAAAATGCCTACCCCCCGCTTTGTCTTCACACATGGATGCATCAGTCGCAATTACGTTATCAATTCCCACCTGAAGTAAATGGTCTTCTAGGAAGCCTATTAAATATCTAGAAGGAAGTAGTTTAGAATTAGATGGAGATATATCATCAAATTCAATTTTCACATTGGCCAATAAGTTGTCATTTGAAACGTTGCCGCGTATATCGATATTTAGAGGTTCTAGCTGTTCTTCAACAAACAGAACTTGAGGCTTATGTACTCTAGACCAAGGCTCATTAAAAAGTGTTCTCCCTTCAGACATGAATACAAAATGAAACCGTCTTAGAGAAGATGCGTAAATTTTAAATATGTTTTGACGGTAAGAATGCGGAATCTGCACGCTAGAGTGGGAATTCGGGCTTCTTGATATAAAAAACACTGTTCGCAGTAAATTTTGGCGCCCCTAGGCACTTGCGGAGAGCCTCTTGCTCTAGCAGAACTAGGGGATTAATTTTATATGCTGCCCCCCGGAGAATAAAACACAACCAAATTCTAGAATGGGACGAATATACATACGGTAAATCATAATAAGGTTGTCCCTGCGTAGGCCAGTAGGGTGTCGACCAAGCTTACTAATCATTCCAACAGCGCGCGTTGCTTTAGATTTAATATGCTCAATGTGATTCCGCCAACTTAGCTTTTCATCGTAAAGTACGCCTAAATATTTTACGCAGTTATTTTGGGGAATTACTTCTTTACAATAATGAAGGGAAATACTAATGGGAGCATTCAATGGAAAAACAATCACCGAACTTTTACTAACGTTGAGGGTCATTCGAATCTGTGCAAACCATAATTCTAAGGTTCTTAAATATGCCTGTAATGTTTCGTGTAATGAGTGAACATCACATGCAGAAGAGAAGAACGCAATGTCATCTGCATATACATACACCTGAACGTTATTTTGAATCGGAACTGAGCTTAATAACACATTAAATAACACGGGAGAGAGAACGGAGCCTTGAGGAACCCCTCTAGATTAATTATGTTTCGGGGAAGATAATCCACGTTGAGAACAATAAAATTTTCTATCCTTTAGAAACTCGCACAACCAATTAATAATATATTGTGGGAAGTTCACGTTTTTTAATGAATTGAGCAGGGTGGCATGTTCTACACTGTCGTATGCTTTGGCCAAATGTCGAGTAACTAATGCTGCATATTGCCGCCTGTGACGAGCAAGCTTGATACGACGTTCTAAATCTACATGAGCATACCATATGGAGTGTCCAGGTCTAAAACCTATCTGACATGGACTCAATATTGAATGATCTGCTATAAATTTGATAATTCTAATTGAAAGTACTCTTTCAATTAATTTTATAACATGCGTAGTGAGTGCGATAGGTCTTATGTTATCGATCTGCATACCTAATCCTTGTTTTTCAAGCAGCCGGATTATTTTTGCTACTCTCCAATCTGGAGGAACCCAGCCTTTTCCGAGGGAGTGGTTGACAAGATTGAGGAGGGATTGTGGAGACGCCTCAAATAACATTTTTAACATGCCTGTCGTAATGCCGTCAGGACCTGGAGCTGAGTTGGGGAGAGATTGAAGAACATGTGCAAGTTCTTCTAGCGTTACGCTATCGAGATCATCCACGCAGGAGGGTTTGGGGAAAAATGAGTGTATTTGAGAGGTCAAGCGCTGTTGTAATCCCAATGCTATTCCGTCTAATAAATGAGTCAATTCTTTTGCAGTTAGAACAACGGACTCTATGCTTATAGGCGCAGAAATAACCTTACGAGACCTCAGACATCTAAAAAGAGCTTTTTTGTTGATGCTATTTGAGAGAAATGTATATCGGTTATCGTGATATTTAGATTTCACCAATGAAACAGTTCTTTTAAACAAAGCTTTGGCATACTTATAATTATTCCAGTTAGTGGGGCACTGATTAACGAGAAGTTTTTTCCATGCAGCCTTTCTGCGCCTGTACACTCGTTCGCAATCGGAATCCCACCAGCCACTTACAGTCTTCCTTTTCGCTGAGGCTACAGTAAACTGTGTTTTTTTATAGAGCATTTTAAAATCGAACAAAGGCTCATGGCTTTAATGTCGTCTTCAGAACTAGTCAAAGAAGATAAGGCTGACTGTAACTTTTTTTTTAATTTTGTATAATCTACAAAAGTATGAGTCTGATTATCCAATGCTACCAAGAATATTTAATGTCAATCACTATTGGGCAGTGATCACTATTTGTTGCAGTATCAACCACCGCCCAAGAAGAGATGAGAGTGTTTGAGCTAGCAAATGATAAGTCTAAAATAGATCGCGCATTACCTCGTACAAATATAGCCACTTTTGAATTTAAGCATGTATAACAGTTTTTGCTTATCCAATTCCACAGCAATTTACCTGATGCGTCAGTGCGGTACCCCCCAAGATACATGATGTGAATTAAAGTCTCCCACGAATAGAGCGTTCATTCTACAGAAGCTCTGGATGGTACCAAGTATATCATCATCTTTAACGCCAGACGGAAAGTAACTGTTCACAAATGTAAAATGCGCACAGCCTGGAAGTGCTAGTTCCAGTACAAAAATTTCATAGTCACATGATAACGCCTGATAAACGATTTTCGCTCGGTGACAAAATTTAGACGAAATAAAAAATGCTAACCCTCCACCTCGAGAATTTCCGTCTAATCGAAAGCACTTGTAATTTTGTAAATGAAAATTTTGACTCGATGACAACCAAGTTTCTTGTAGCAAAATAACGTCGGGGGACTGTTGGGAAATGAGATATAGTAAATCTGTGGCTGCAGAATGAATAGACCGGCAGTTCCACTGAAGGACCCGAAGCTGGACCTATTTTGACGATAGGCAAGCAGCTGCAACTGCTTGGTCTAAAATACTATGTTTTAAAAAATCTGATTTGGTCAATGATTCTTTCACGTACTTCTTAGTTTTGGGATTAGTACTCTGAATCTTGTTAGTAGGTGACCTGGTGCGTTTAAGCATTCGAGCATCCAAGTCCATATCCTGAGTACCTTGTGAGCCTGAATCCGATAGACATTCCCGATCGGTTCTTTGTGAATTAGACGCCAGTATGTCATTATTCCCAGCAGCATCTGATGGAGACCCAGGTAAAGAATTGATTAAACTGAGGGGATTCTGGAAGCTCTTGGTTAGCTGGTTCTGACATGCCAGACAACTGTGCGGACAACACATGAGCCAATGATTCTGTTAAGTTACACAAAAGCTTTTCAAGTGACTTTTATACCACTTTATCTACGATGGAAAGCAATAGAATGAGCAACTGATGCATCCATAGCGAGAGCCTGACGAGCTGTAACTCCTGCATAACCTTGAGTCCTGCTTTGAACCTCGGCAAGCGCTTCTCTGCGTGAACAACGCCTTCTGTCGATGATCTCAATAACCTGTAATTCTTTTGCTCTAGCCGGACAGTCGGAGTGGTCAGCTCTGTGACTGGCTTGGCACAGGCAGCATGATTCATTATTGGATGTACAGTCGTCCGCACCGTGATCACCCCCACATATACGGCATCGAACATTAGAGCGACAAACGTTCGCACTATGTCCATACCGCCGGCATTTGCCACATTGAAGAGTACGTGGAGCAAGGGATTCAACTCTGTAGATTAATGGCCATGCTTTGATCTCTGTTGGACGCGATGTCCCTGCAAGTGTGGCAATAACTGTCTTCGTGGGAATCCTCACATTATTTAATTGTCTGTTACAACGGTATACAGATACAACACCTGCTTCTGAGAAAACCTCCAAGATTTCCGCCGGACTTAAGCTGACGTCTACACCACGGACTAGGCCTTTGCAACACAAAAGGTGAGGAGGAATGAAGCTGCTCACCGGAAGTGTGGCAAAAGTGGTACACTTTAGAAGGTCCTGAATACAGGCCTGGTCTGGTGAGCAGCATAGAATGCCGCCACGTCCAAACTGCCGGAACCTCGGTTATTTGTAGAAAATGAGAGGTCACCGCGCGAAGCTCAGTCTGGATGGCCTTGGGGTTCTTCATACGAATGACTCCTCCATTCGTTGGAACCAGAGCAACAAGAACACTACTGATGCCACTGCGTAGAAACAGCTCCAACGGTACATCCTGAGAGGGAATAGAAGCAGACCAGAGGGAAGCCCTCTGGCCCGGAGATGAGACAGACATCAAGAAACGTAAAAAAAAACTACACTGAAGAGCGCAATGAACTCAACCGGGAATAAATCGGACAAAAGCAAAATAACCGCCGGTTACAAAACCAAGAAACACCCCCGGAAGCGGGTTCACCAGTGAAAGCATACACGATGACAGCTGTGCCACGTCTTGTTCCAATCTGCTGCCATGTTGCGCCATCCATTTATTCTAATGCACGCGCACTTCGTCGTCGGCTTCTCGTACCCTCGCCTTGTTCATGCGTTATATATATATATATATATATATATATATATATATATATATATATATATATATATATATATATATATATATACATATATATATATATATATATATCCCGCGGCCGGAACGTCAGTCATTCCCAGAACATTTTTTCCTACGTGCTTCATATATTTCTTTAACCTTTACTTCCGGGTCCTATGTTAGCACTTCATTGTTTATATATATAGAGAGAAACGCCAGGCCTGCGCTGAAAGCGCAGCACAGTCACAACGACAGCTGGAAGAGCGCCCGTTCTAGAACCCGCTTGCAAGGTACCCACTACTCTATTAATTGATTCGGTGGCTGATGACGTTGAAGAATTATGGCTGAGCCCTTTGCAATGGGTTGGAAGCATTCAACAACCCACTCGTAGTAATGCAATTCATATTGTGTGACGCCTGGTTGCAGAATTCGCATTCTGTGACGGCTCGTGGTTATTTTACTCTTCTACCACGTTATAATGCGTATGTTAACGCGGTTCCTTCCCGACATAACGTCTCTATAGGGTTTTTGTGCGAAGGAGTTTCGAGCACCGGCATGGCTCCGTGGTAATTCTGGGATGGCACTGAGCGGACCCGGGTTCGAACAGCGTTCCATCTTGGATATTTTTTCTCAGTTCATTTTTTTACAGTGAAAGCTGTTATGAGATCACAACAAGGATCAATTTGCACGTGCTGCTCAGGAAGTACACTGTAGTTCTATTGCCCTCCTATGTCAATTGTCGGCTCCGCTGCGGGAAAGTCTCGTGGGCCGCCGCTCCATGCTGTTTCAGCCAGATTCAAGCTGACAGGTTGGCGATTATGTACTAGCACTTTTACGCTAGCTAAACGTCGCTGTGTTTTGCCCGTGTACCGTGAAGAAGAGGGCGTATACGCTGCATACACCGCCGCAGAACCCCACACGCCGGCATGGTGGCGAAATATCGCAGATGCTAGACGGCGCTGCGGAGGTGAGGTGCTTTCGAAATGGCAGCCTCGTTGTGAAATTGGTGTACAGTTGCGCTGACACAATTCACTTATTTTTGGTTAGTTTCAAAAAATTTAAATGCTTTGTATTAAGTCGCACAAAGCTTGGTACAGCGAAGGACACGTCGACAGACACGTCTAGCTTCCAGATTAACGGCTTCCTCCTCGGCAGTACACTCTAAGGCAAAATTACCCGAAAGAGGAGTAACGGAGCCCAATAGGCGCGCGCGATGAACGGATAGACCGCTGAGGAGTAACCACAGAGGGATGCGTGCCGTGTGCAAACCAGTTAGTCTCCAAAGGCACCAAAGAGATGAACCGCGCGGGAGAAACGTCACGTGTGCGAACCGTTGTCAAGGGAACTAACCGTCCTCCTCGCTAGCGGTCAGTCTTCTCACTTGTTTTCATGGTGGCGCGTTGGCGGTTGTGTCGCGCTCGGAGAGTTCGATGATTTAGGAACTACGCCGCGGTGCCTTGGATAAATACGTATGCCGCGTATGCGTGGATGAACGTGCGGTGCTGCTTTTACGTTTCGCCGCAACCATGAAGTTTGGAGCTGGTCTCGCAACGCCGAGACGCCGCGCTGTATTTCTCCGTCCACGGTGCGCTGGCGTAGCAACGGCACTGCGTCGACACCGGCTGGGAATGGCGGCCGAGAAGACATAGGCCTATCGGATCCATGAATTCAATCCGACTCTGGGCAGAAGTTGGCGCTGGATTATTTCACAAGTAAGTGATCATACTTTATTTTTCCGTACCTGTCGTTTGCGCGAAGCGCATCGCGCTAGTTGGCAACGGGTCTCGATCGTGTTGTATATATCGCGCGCACGACATGCACCGCGAAGGTCGGCTTTGGCGTCCGCTCGCCTGTGCTTTGTGACTGCCTCAAAATTGGACCGCCATTGCCGTCGGCCGCCTGGACGCTCTCGCCGCGGTGATGAGCTGCGGGCTCGCGATATTGGGCAGAGGCCTCGCCGCTGCGGTGCGACTCTTCCAAAACGCATTGCGGTTACCGTCAACGAGCTCGGTTGTATGTCGTGCGCTTGAAGTGCATCGGCAACTGACGGGTGCTTTAGCTAGCCGGCTTTAGCTGTGCTTCGGAACTCTGTGGACACTTTTCGCCATTACCGTTGGCTTTCCCGTCAATCGGTCGCAAGCAGCTCAGCGCCGTTCGTGGCCGCGGCGGCCCCTGCGTTCGCTCGTTGTACTCTGCCGCTCGATCCAGGAACTTTGTGAAAATTTGTCGACATTACCGTCGGCTTCCGCGGCGCTCGCTCGAAAGCAGCTCAGTGCCGTTCGTGGCGGCGGTTCCGCGTTCGCTCGCTCCTCTGTTCGAGGTTCGCTGGCGGCAGAAGCTCCGCGTTCGGCCCCGCGTTCGCTTGCTCGAGCTGTATACGACGCCGTTCGCAGAGAACTCGCCGACTCGTGGGCGGCTCGGCGGTCGCGGCGCATGATGGCTGCGGCTGCCGCACTTGAGCTGTTGCGCTATGTGACTCGAAATGCGTTTTCGATTATGTATGACATCGCGGTTAAAATATTTGCATGCCGTATTTTAGACGTGCGTATTTATTTCACCTTGCACGTATTTGCCATGTGCGTGTATCTTCCTCACTGTCACATGTGACTTAACTGTTTGCAATCTTTTTGTGCAGACGTTGTCCACTACGTGCAGAAGGCTGCTTGCGCTTGTGCGTGCAATGCCAGTCATCTGTCGCTTCCGTTGGAGCAGCTTGACCAAGACGACTGTACGAGATATGACAACGCTGCTGGACCTGAATTTGACATCTGGCAGCGACTTCACTGAAAGAATGCAGAAACGTAATATGTCTATAGAAAAATAAAACATTTCATTGTCTCACTTTTGTCTTTCGTTGTTGCATTGACTGCGAAAGCAGTGAAACAAGCATGACTAAATATTTTTTGCGTGTTCTTTTCTGCGCCATTTCTTGCTCACTGCGGAGAAAAACACGCGAGAAAAGTATTAAGCCTTGCAGAGAGTAACTGTGCAAAATCATCCCAGTGGAGCATTTGAGTGGACCAACCGTTCGTCCGGTGAGGTGCAACCGTGGGGACTAACGGTTGACCGGTAAGGGGTAAATGTGAGGACTAAATGTTAGTCCATTGAGGTGCAACTGTGGGGACTAACGGTTGCCCGCGAAGGTGTAAATGTGAGGACTAAATGTTAGTCCCTTGAGGTGCAACTGTGGGGACTAACGGTTGCCCGCGAGGGTGTAAATGTGAGGACTAAATGTTAGTCCCTTGAGGGGACTAACTGTTAGACCCGTGCCGTTAGTCCTTAAAGGGACTAATGGTTGTGGCAGCCCCATTAGTCCCCAAGAGGACGAACGGCACACCCTTTTAGCACCCTTTTGCCTTATAGTGTACACACTCTCTTAGGAAGCCCCATGACTATCTGAACACGAACGGGCTCAGCCAGGCACTATAGCACTATGCAGTATGTTCTGCTTTTATCCCCTGTCTGGCGTCGTCTGGCTGGTTTCTAAACAAATTGAGCGTGTCTGCTAGATTTATACGATAGTCAAGACGGTCACTAGTGGAAACTGCGCCAAACAGCAGCATTTTACTGGCGGTTTGTCGGAAATAAAACGAGCATATTATGCAGCATGCGGCATATGTAACATTTTTTTTTTAAATCTGGGGGCGCTATGCAGGATGGCCCGAGCTTGGCGAAACTCGGGATCTTTCCGAGCTCTGGCGACAGCCCCCCTTTGAACGAGCCAACAGTACGAAAAGGTCAGATCCACCCTTCAGCGCGCGCTGCGTTCCATTGGTTACGATGGAACGCGGTGTCACGTCAAGGACGGTCGACAAAATTGGGTGGTGCTTTCAAACCAGAGGCATCTTCTTTGATTTGTTTGTCGCTCCACTGAGTGCAGAAGTGCACCCATGCAATATAAGTGCCACAAAGGTTTACTGATGATATTTTTTAAAGGCAGGGGCTGTTTAAATTCGTTTTGATGCTATTAATGTCTGTACTAAGTATCCTTTAGAATAATTAGCACGGTGGCCTCTGAGATTAGTTCCGGCCAAGCACCTTACAATATTGCGACCGCAGCTAAACCCGAGGCCACGTGTACAATCATCATGGTCAGTCTGCACATTCTTGCGCGTTGCTCGACTGGCGCGCGCCCTCTTCATCCCTCCATGGTGTGCTCGCTGCCCGAGGACGTGCGCCCGGCTGATTAGCTAAGTGGCTGGGCGGTACACCTAGCTAAATAAGTCAAGAGATGCTATGAACAAGCTAATAAGGCCAAGGCATGCTAAGATCGAGCTAATGAAGCCATACCTTACTAAGACCATGCTAACGAAGCCATGTAAAGCTATGACCGTGCTAACTAATACCAGGCTAATTAACGCGACGTTAATTATAAGCACTCTAAGTAGTCATCCTAATTAGACCTTAGCAATATGATGCTAATCAAGATCATGCTAATTGAACCGAGGTAATTATTGTCGTTTTAATTAAAACCTTACCAATCAAGACAAAACTGTTCACTATTTTGGTAATTAGGTCCTGCCTAATTAGTATAATCAAAATTAAGACGGAGCTGATTTTGCAAGCAGTAAAGGCTGACCAAATTATTTTATATGCAAAGAAGCTGCTGCTTAGCGTCCACCGCATGAAACCTTTGACAGTCACACCGGCACCATGACAGTCACGAGTTGAACTGGGGCCTTCTCAGAATCAACGAGTTTGTACCCGAGTTCACGCGTCAATCAGTTTGATTGACATAAGCTCGCGGCGAAGATCGGGTCCACTCCCACCGCGTTTGCGCTTTCCAAGGAGCAGTGCTCACGCCGCAACGCCAGCGAGCGGCATGATTCATCTATCAGCTTTATCGCGCAGACTGTGCGCACACGCACGAAGAAATAAAAGTTATATCATCACGTGGCTGCGATGTCTCGCATTCAATTTCACCGCGCTCACGATGTACACACTCACATTCGCGTTGCCGCAATGATGCGAGCGCCCCTGGTGACAACCTGTTCGTATATTTATGCGCAATACTTGATAGAAGCGAAACGAGCTGCGCGAGAGTGTAGCGTGTGCACCTTTGTTGCCTTCGAGAGTGGAAATTTCCATGCTGCGGGTGGAACGAATGAACGCCCACGAACGCGCCTGTGGGAGGCGCAATGCTGAGTTGGCAAAAAGATAGCGCGACAATCACGCTGACGTCGCTGCACTGTTGAAATGTGGACTGAGTGGCGGCGCTGACCTGTTCGCACGCGGTGTTTCTTTGATTACCGCCGCAGAGGCCCCACATGCGTTTTTGACGCCACGCTCGTTCATGTAGCCATTTTTGTCAATGCTGCTATCACGCGCTCCGCTCTCTCTTTGTGCCATGACCGCCGCAGTGCGAGCTCGGAGCAAACTCGTGTGCCCGAGAAGCTCGGGCCATCCTGCATAGCATCCCTAACCACCACCACCAAGCTCCTTCTGATGCCACCGCGTAATGCTTAATGATACGATGGGCAGACGTAATAATAATAATATCTGGGGTTTAACGTCCCAAAACCACCATATGATTATGAGAGACGCCGTAGTGGAGGGCTCCGGAAATTTCGACCATCTGGTGTTCTTTAACGTGCACTGACATCGCACAGTACACGGGCCTCTACCATTTTGCCTCCATCGAAATGCGACCGCCGCGGCCGGGATCGAACCCGCGACCTTCGGGTCAGCAGCCGAGCACCCTAACCGCTATACCACCGCGGCAGACGATAGGCAGACGTAGTCCACATTATTTGCTAACAGTTTCGTAGATGGTGAGTTGCCTTGTATACGAGATGTTTGTGGGGGGCACATTTGCCTAAGCCGCTAAACTTGCTGTTACAAAAAGAGATATATATATATAAAATCCACGCATCTCCTCGAAGTGAATCATGACGAGTGGTGAAGCTCTGGGCATGGCCTCCGAGATTGTGCGCCGTCTGGTTTCTCTCCGGCCGTCCCAATCATAGAGTTTCTTATATATACACTAGAGGGAACTCTGGCGCTAGTGTCTATGGGAGCTGTAACACACGGCGCTTCAGCCAGCATGGGAATGATGGGTAGTACACAAATTTGCCTAGTCTTGCCTAGTGTTTGTCCTTTTGGCTGCGTCTGCCCCGAATCCGCTTTGCTGCAATACAAAGTTCAACAAACGTTTAGTAGTTACGCTTCTCCACCTTGACGTTTTTAGGCTCACGAATGCAAATAGGCTCACGAAGTTCACAACGGTCCATTCTTTTATCCGAAACAGAACCGAAATACACCAATAAACAAAGCCACAAGTGCGTACGAAACCGGAAGCACAAAGACTAGGCAAATTTGTGTACTACCCATCATTCCCATGGTGGCTGAACGATCGCAGCGCCAGAGTGCCCTCTAGTTAATTTTAGGAAAGTCTGTGGACCCAATAACACATTGCGGGCGTTATTCCAGCGGTGAGCATGGCCCGCTCCTTCTCCGCACCGCGGCGCTCGCCGTCGAAGGTGGGAAAGGCTGCCGCGCTGTTCGCGCGGCTTGCATAAGGCGAGTAAAAAATGGTTCTGCGCTTTTATAAAGCTCCCAGTGATATGAAAAAAAAATGTCAGTTCAAGGTGTACGAGAGGCAACGTGCATGTTTCGGCAAAAAAAATCTTCGGATAGTCCGGGTTTTATCAACGTTCGGGAAGACCAGCCATATAGAAACTGAACTTTTCGAAGCTCCGCGGTGTAGTCACAGATGCAGCACCAGTAGTAATCGTGATACAAACACCACAAAAAAAAGATTTAGATGTAGCATGGTGTGTAGTGGATAGTTAAAGGGCTAGTCGGTCGTAAATCATTAAACAAGGTGCTGCGCAAGGAAACACGGACAAGAAGTGAACGAGTACGGTAGCAGACTCGCCTCTGGTTTTTATTGAGAAGAAGGCGCATATTTGTACTACACAAACCGCAAATTCATCTACGCGCATGCGAGAAACCTACTTTCATTATCATACAATTTTATGGATATATCACTGACGCAAATGTGCCTTGTTTTTCGTGATGAAGTGAGCCTCGGCCACGGAGCAAGAAATACAGGAGGGGAAACTTCGGACCGGCGCCAGCGCGAGCGTGCCCCGCGATAATGTCACCCTGGGAGAGGAGGTTGGCGAAGTAGAGTTACTGTACATGCTACCTTTAGGTAGCAGAGTTGCGCATCCGTTTTCCGAACGCCGCTAGCAATCAAACCCTGCGGAGAAGCTGATGCACAGGCCGCGCCCGGAAAACATGGCTGCGCCGCCGAAAGCGGTTCCCGTCCACCTAGAATCGATCAAGTCGCCGTCGTGCGCTCTGTAGACCGTTAGCTACGAACTGGTGCTTTTATTTGCTTTAGATTCATGTCCTTAAGCTTCGACAGGAAAGTATTACGTCGACTCGGCACCGTTTAGGAAAAACATGCTAAAATAATCGATGCTGTAGGCCTAGCGAACAGCGTTGGGTGCTCCCGGAAGCTCGGAGGACATATATTACGTGTTTGTCAGTTGTTCTGTATCCTCCATAGCTGGCGCCACTTGACGTGGCGGCAGCGGCGGCGCATGTTTTCGGCATTTTCGGCTCTACGATACACCTTTTCGTTACCGGATAGACTAAAAAACGCTTTTGTACACCCATGGCACATACCCGAAAGCAGGTGTTTCTTCTTTCATCGCCGGTCATTGACACGCCAGGCACGTCGACTGGCGATCGGCGACAGGCTTAAGCAAGTCACCTGCAAAAACAGAGCGCGGCTTCGCCGCATAGCTGTGGTTGCTAGCGAGGCAAGATGCCGGACCTATGCGCAACTCTGCTCCCGTAGGGAGCATATACAGCAATTCTATGGCGAACTGGAGTTACTGTATATGGTAAGGTAGCATATGCAGGAACTCTATGGCGAACGTGCGCGCAGCGATCCTCGCGGCGACGCGCGGTACTACTCGTTTTCCGCTGCGGTAGGAGAGAGCGTGCGCGTGCGCTCCACGGCGCCTGGGCGTCGCCTGCTACATCTTCCACTGGCCGCTTGCACTTCGTTGCCATGTGCTGCCAAAAAATAGTTTCTTGCCGCAGAGGTTCGCGCTAAGGAAATAAAGCCCGAGCAAAGCATGTTAGTGTCAATCTTTTTTTACTCTTCATATTTTGTATCAGATGCTTTTAAGACGACGACAATGACAGGAACGAACTGGTACAGTTCAGAAAGCAGATGATTTGAAATCGTAGCAGGCACGTATAGAAAACCGCGAATGGTGTGGCTTGGTGTTTCGTAAATTTTTCGGCATAACGAAGGACGACAGTTTGTTCTAGTTTATTAACGTGCGCCATTAAAATGTTGATCACAGCATGTGATACAGAACTGGTGTGCGGAGATAGAAAATTTAATCACACTTCTGCATCACATTTGGACAGACGTGAACAGACTGAACAACGTCGGTGTTGGCTTCGAGAGTCAACACGTCGTAAGTTCGGCAGTTCCCGTGCTGCTGATTCGCGATGTATGTTGACGACGCAAGAGGTCGCTGATAGTCGACATGGGGAGACGATGTTTGTCCCGAAGTGCACCAGTGGATATGTCTTGCGCTGAAAAAGTTCGCACCTTCAAAGCTGCAGCTGACCCTGAACGCTTGCAGGAATGGACGAGAGCTATAGACCGAGTGGATCGCGATCTCACAGCATGCGACTACGTTTTCGAAAAGCATTTCCCCAGCGAAATGGTGCGCAGGCAATATGCATCAACGCCCGTTAATCACGCTTCTGCAGGCAGGCTCCATGGCATTTATTTCGTTATGAGCGTATATAGTACGTCAGTTTCCCACAAATAAAACTCTCACCCTAGCATGCGAGGGTGCATAAATTGACGAAAACTAAAAGCGTACAGAAAGCACGCACGGATTGGTGAATGAATTAACTTCCGCGCCGCTGCTTGGCGCTCAAGCACCAAGCAGCGGCGCGGAAGCAGACGACGAGAGAGAGCTCGACGCTTCCCGAAAGGCGACGCTCATAGCATCCATCCATCCATCGGGAAAGCTATATGTGCGTACAAACGCAATTATGTAGTGCACACTGTCGTGATTAGCCGAGGGCGCCCGTACCTTCCATACGGCTGCCAACAGCTTGTGGAAACGAGTATGGACGTCTCGCTTGGGATGAGAGGCGCGAAACACCGACAGCATGCATGTTTGCGACCCAGCATCAGGACAGCACCTGGTGCTGACTCCAGACGCATGCCTTCACCATTCCCCCCTCCAGTATTTCACTTACGTATCTACTCTGCCCTCATTAGTCCACATTAGTCATTGTGTGCGGAAATATCCACCTTCTACCGCATTCTGTGCCACTGCAGGGAAGATCCACTCTCACCTAGTCTCCTGGTCACTCCCTCGCCTATGGTGTGGAAAAATGTCACCGACAAATACGAAACTGCCTATTGCGAATTCTAAGCGTAGCTTCGTGTTGGGGCAACGCCATGGCGTCACAAACAGCCACAATGTCATAAAAAAGTATTGGACTATGATTGTCCTCTGCTGGGCGCGGGCCGCAAGCGAAAGGACGGCGGGCCGCGTGTTTGAGATCCTTGCATATTCTCACTCCAGTGACAATATGAGAAAAAAAGAAAGCGAAAGCCGCCCCTCGAGAGCGGCAGCGGGTGTTAGAACGAGAAAACCTTGCTTTTAAGTGTTGTGCACTTTATGAGGCCGGGTTGTCGTGTACTCTTCAATCCTTTCGTATCCTATCGTATGCTGTCGTCGCCGCTTGGCGTAACGCAGGCAAAAAGCACATACAGCATGGCCATACAGCATAGCATATTGAGCGCTCGCTCGCGCACAAAGAGAAGTCTTCTCCCTCTTGTTCGTCGGGCGCCTTGATGATGATATTAAGTACGGACATTACTTCTATGGCTAGGGAAACAGGACGACATAAACCACGTATAAAATTTAAAGAGGAAGCGGGTGGTAAGTAGAAAGTGAAAATTGGACGAAATATAGAAATAAAGAATTGAGAAAAAACACAGCACGAACTGGAAAAGACAACAAGAAAGAAAAAAGAGGAGGAAAAACAGAGAAAACAGACGAGAACCAGAAAAGACTGCCCAGCTCCGCACTTCCTTCAAGCTTGGTACGTCTATGGCGAAGCTGCCTTAATTTTTCGACAGCTTTCGCCGCGTGAAACTGGCTTTAATTTTTATCCTATGACGTCACAATTAACTTAAAACGTCAAATATTCTAACTAGGCCACCAGATGATGAGGCCAGGGAAATTGCGGGGGGGAATCAGCAGTTTTTAACCGAAGCGTGGTGTAGTAATTGGAACGGAAATACGTGATTCAACTGTACCATAAACAAACTCGTCGCTGGTAGAGACAACGTACGCGGGGGGTGCTCGACGGCGGTACGGATGTGCATAAATATTCGACGTTAAATCAGAGTTTAATAACACATTCCTGCGCATCATAAAAGGCAGGTAACCCTGTTAAGAGTGACTGCGCTGGATTTATCATTCAAACCACAGAGGAGCACTCTTATTTGCCACAGCCCACCTGCAGATTTGAGCGCTTTGCTTTTTTCTTCGTCTTTTTTTTTGTTTGTTTACGTTTCGCTTCCGGTGTGATGTGTTGCACCGGCCAACAAGTGTTAACGAAATCATCGCTCGTCGCGACACGGACCCCACGCATCAAAAGCTTGTCAAATGTGATGGCCTACTTTAATGAAACTGCACTCGTGACTCGAATATCGGTCAACATTCTAGTGCTTGCCCGAACCCCGCCGATTTCTCTGGAATTTACTAAAATGCATGTATAACGATCCAACATGTTTCACCCCTATAATAAGTTTCTCGAATGAACAACGACTGTTCTAGCCCCTATTGTGTTGCTCGGGTGTCGTTTATTTTTGCTGGGCACAATCAAAATACTTTACGAGACACCTTGGAGGTTAACTGCGTCACCGCTGCCACGCCGTGACAATATATCTGGTGTTTTTTTCTTTTTTTTTCTAAAAGGGCGAAATTCAGAAACCGACAGCAGGATAAATTACATGGAAACGTGAAGAACAGCTGAGTGTCTTCCACATTCAAAACATTTGCAATGAAATTCAATCACGTTTGCAATCAAAACTGCAATGCAAGTCTCAACATGCAGTATACAGTTCTCCGGCCTAAAACCTAATTTTCTATTTGAAGATTAACAACTCCGACTTTTTAGTGGGGCACATGAGCCCCATAAGACCCAAACACTCTTCGGTAAGCGTGACGACCTCCTGCAGCCTAGCCTCATGCGCTCCGTCACTCCATACAGTAACGTCATCCGCATATATAGTATAGCCAATATCCTTGAATGATGTCCAGTACATTAACTAACTTTATCATCGCCAGATTCTACGACATACATGAAAGTACGGATCCTTACGGCACACCACGACAACCCAATTTAAAGACTTCCGACTTGATCTCCCCCCAACCTAAGACATGCCCTTCTATCCATTAGGAAAGCCTTAACAAAATGGAAAAGCCGTTGCCCCAGATTCAAGTCCGGCAGCACCCGTAAAATCAACCGATCTATTTTTTGAAGCCGAAGAAGTGATCTGAAACGGCACTGCACAGAACGAGCTAAGAAGGAGACGAACCGAAGCACTTTTTTCAAGGCCTGCAATAGATGCTATGAACAAGAAAACGCTGCCTACAGTCCCGAATCGTGCCCCTTTTTTTTGCAGGATATCTCGCTACAGAAGTCTAGTGATCGCCAGTACGCCCATGCAAGAAAGGGCGGCACCGATGGAAGCACAAGGACGGTGTTAATTTTGTCGCAAAATTAACACCGGTATATCGTTCATCCGCTGCGATTCAGACTTCTTCTACGATAAGAGCCAAATGCAAATTTTTCTCCTGAATACTAACGATAGTAGGCTATATAGATTTGAGCCGAAATACATATTTCAGGTATTTTGGTGGCATAATCACAATGGTGAAGTATTGCCGGAGCAGGCCTGACCATACAGTAAATAGCCACACACGCGATGGCCCTCACGCATGAACAAGCTGTCGAGGCGTGACGGCGCGTGTTGCGCCAGCGCTCACTTCCTTAACAGTTGTTACCGGGCGCAGCACAGGCTCCGGAAATTAAACGCTAATGAAAAGCACGTGTCACATCAGCAGGTGGGCCGTGGTAGATAAGAGTACTGCTCTCTTGTTTGGATAATAAATCAAGGGCTGTCACTCTCAGCTCGGTGGCTTGGCCGTTTATGATTCTCACAACTGTTTTACCTGGGACGGATTTAACGTTGAATATTTATGTGCATCTACATCGTTGTCGCGCACCGCCCGCGTTCGTTTGGTCTCTACCCGCTGCGCGCCTTGCCTTTTCATACACTTGAAATGAATTTCTATGTCGACTTTAATTAATAAACTTCCGATGAAAACTACCGATTCCGCTCACGCATTCCTTGAGTTCAGTATCTGTTGGTTTGGTTCAGTATTCCAAGTTTCTTTTGACGTCCTGAACAAGCAAGTTACATTGTGAATCAATATTACAAAACGAGGTGCTATAGTGAAAATTATCAAGGGGAACTCCTATCGGTGTTGAACTTCTTAATGACAGGCCAGGTGAATGACAAAACAAGTGACGTACAATAATAAAACTAAATGTCAAGAAGTGAAGTGAAAAAAACCACATTACAGTAAGTACTCCTAAAACACCAGTAAAACAACTGTACCGTGAGTTGCAATGGAAATCGATAATAACACTAATAAGGTTGAATTGTTGATTAGCGAGGTAACTGCAATCGTTATGCTGATATCCAGAAATGTGAGAAAATCATTTGGGTCTAACAAAAGTGGGTCTTTTGGTCCTTCCCTTATTTCATTCGCGCCTGTCAATCAACTTAGCAGCAGCAGAAAGCCTGTTAGCCACGCTAACAGCAATTTTATAGGATTGCAAAATTTTTGCCTAAAAATGATTCCCACCTCGGCACGTCTTTGACACGTGGTTCCTCAGTTACTTTGGCAGTTATTTTCAGAAATTTTCTCGGCATCATGTTGAAAAATTCCACGACAGGTCTGTAAGGTAATGGGGACTGTAGTGGCCCCAACTGGACGACAAGGAAGAGGTAGTGTGATTCTTAAGTTACTTGCAAGATGAGTGATAAATTTTCATGCTTTTCTTGTACCATACGGTCGTTCTCTTGTTTCCATCTTTGCCGGCATGGTCACTGTTGAAAAGTAGAAATCGAGGAGTGGCGCCAGCATCATAATAATTGACTCATTATGCTCGAATAAAGAAGAGGTCAGCGAAGGGCCTCGTCATGGGGACGACGGCTCATCCTTTTCTCTATACTTTGATGCCGAAAACCGGGATCGAACCAGAGAGCCACGTTACCCCATCGGCAGAAAAATGAACCCGACTATAAGGAAGAAGCAGCTTGGTTAAAAATGGACCGTTTTTAATGCGGCTCTTTATAACAATGCGTTTTCTTTATATTCAGTCCTTCTGCCAAGGAATCAACTAATATCCCGGTCACACGGTACATGTAATGTCATTCACAGTAAAAGTAATTTTTAAAGACGATAGTCTTTCTTGGGATACTTCAACGCAAAAATTTTGGTCTTGCTGTCTGTCTGTCTGTCTGTCTGTCTGTCCGTAACCCGATTCAGCTACTCGGCCAAAGTTTAACTCTTTCTGAACGCGCAGCCATCTTGAACTGGTGTTTGCGTTCATATTTGTGGACATATTCGATCAAAAAGCAAATACTACGCATTCCTGAGGCGCAACATTAATATGTAAGTGTCAGGACGTGTGTTATTTTATTAGAAAATACATAGGTACGCAATTGTAAAGACCCTAGTGTTTTTTAGGCTGCGCTGAAAATGCGACGCTGTGCATGAACTGCGACGCTTTGCACGAAAAAGCCCTGTATCGACGATAAGGTACTGCCACTGCCAGTGGCCCTTGGTCACGGTGTAATGCCCTTGGTTCAGCACAAGCTCATGTTTTTCAATGGCGTCCACATCTCGCGCAGCACCTCCTTTATTTTATCAATGCCAGCCAGATGCGGCCAATTCAACGTACAGTAGGCGCTGCCTCAGGCAAGCCAAAACATAGTAGTACAGCCGGTACAAGAATATCGTCTTTCGACGACATTTTCAGTGAAGCACGCAGATACGCGGCCAATTTTTTTTAAAATCTGAATGTCATTTTGATCTCGCTTGCTGGTCAACTCGGGGTAATCGCGTTCTTAGTATTGTCACCTGTGACTGTTTTATTATTATTATTATTTTCCTGGAGCGCACACGTAGCCTCGTTTCTTTAGACCTTTTATTTGTTGTTTATTGATTGTTTGTTTCTGTGTTCTGGCCCCGCCTCTTCTTTAGTTCTAACAAAGTGCGACCTTGTACGCATGTCTGACCCTCTCTCGCTGACTTTCCTCGTTAAGAGTCCCTTCGTCAAAACACGATCAGCGATTGTTTTGGGTATTCCTCTCTCCTGCACGATCATCGGAACACTTCTCCAATACTTGACGCTTCTCCAAAACTTGACGCACTTTCTGTACTGAGTCGTCGGTTTGTGATTTCGACAGAGGTCCAAAGCGGTCGTCGTCGTTGACAAACTTGTGACTTTTTCGGAACCTCTTCTGCCACATCAAGCTATGGCTTTGTGTCATCGTGTCGTCACCGCAGGCTTTCTGGAGCGTTTCGAGCGTCTCCGCCCTGTTTTTATTCCAGTTTCACTCAAAACTTGATTGCATGACCTGCTCCACAAACTCGACCACTTTTTTTACTCGACGAGGGTGTAGTTAATACCTCTGCCCACTCGCTTGACCCGCCTCATCGACTACTCGTAGGCATCCGACACCGGACTCGTTTTGAAGCTTATATCCCCAAATAACTTCTGTACCCGAAGCGCCGCCCCGCCAGGCGGCGCTGCGGACTAAATAAAAAAATCCGGGAATTTTCGGGACAGACCCTGTATGAAATATTCATAAAATTAGATGGGCAGCGCTGCAACCACAATTGACGTTTGACCAACATTACGCCTGCATAGGGTCTTTTTCCAAACGAGTTCCGAGACCTGGTGTGGCTCTGTGGTAGAATACTTGTTTGCCACGCAGAATGCTTGGGTTCGATTCCTGCTGGGATCATAACATATATTCTTTGCATTCGTAGGGTCAACGCTGCCGATGTCGGTTTTTATTAACGCGCTCGCATTTAAATTACCAATGTCTGTTCTTGCCGTTCCTGGGTAGATATAAACTCTCAAACACCTGCGGCGCATACCCGCATACTGCGGCCCGTGTTATACGGGTTTGTGCCACACGTGTCTGGAGGAAAGGGTTTGACGTCGTACGTGACGCAGTTTTCCCATTAATAATGTCATGACCAGACAGTCACAATCGTCAAACCCTCTCACGCTCCCATTCTAAAGTTGGTGGACACCAAGTTAAGGAGGTGATCACGAGAACACCCAGGCGTAGGCAGATAGCTAGATAGATAGATAGGATTGATAGATAGATAGAAACGCTAAAAGTGTCTGCACTACGCAACGAAATGCTTCGCATTTAAAAAAGGCAGCTGTAACGACACCTCTAAGGCACCAAACCTGGCACTGACACTGGTGCACATCCTTGGACACCCACTTGACCACTTGACAGTAATATTAATTGGTGGGGTTTAACGTACCAAAAACCGGGATGTGATTATGCGACACGCCGTAGTGGAGGACTCCGGAAATGTTGACCACCTGGGGTTCTTTAACGTGGACCTAAATCTGAGTGCATGGGCTTCTTGCATTTTCGCCTCCATCGAAAACGCGGCCGCCGCGGCTGGGATTCGATCTCGCGAAATGCGAGTCAGCGGTCGAACACTGGACCACTTGGTGTTCCATTTAACTGCGGAGTGTTTACTACTAAGACGCATAGGCTCATAAAAATCCGAAATTTAGGGTCTCCATTAAGGTGAGAGCAAGGTAACCCTTGATTGAGCGTCTAGTGTTTTAAAAAGCTCACACATGGAAAACAACGCGGCAGGTCAAGCAAGGTGCACATTCTAGCGCCTGGCATGCATGGGTAGAGTATTGAACCGGCTCTAAGTCTTGCCATAGTTTGACTGTCTTCCAGAGCACACCAATCATTCCTTCAATACATGGTATTTCGCCTACAAACCCTACACCCTTATTAAAGTAACAAGTAAAAAAAAGGAACCATCAGTACATCAAACAAACCAGTTTTCAAGATTGCAGCAACCGAAACACTGAGCTCTATGTTCTGTTTTGATTTAACAAGGAGACCTTGCAGTTACCGTCGAAATATGCCGGACATTGTGCTTCCACATCATCCGCTCGTCGTCGCTGCATGAACTCTAAAGCACTCAAAGCACTGATTACCAGCCGGGTGGTAGGTTACCACATTTCAAGCCCCAACCAGTCGCACGCATCGGCTGCCGTGCACACGCGCGTACACGTCGAAAGTGTGGTGTCGCACCCGTAGTGTTGAATGGAGGTCGTGCAACCACAGGCGTAGGCGTGCCCACACAGGGAAAGGGTGAGGGGCAGTCGGTTTCTATATTTCAGATGCATAAAGTTAGAGCTACTAGCTTTCTGAGAAATGAAAGGTCGCGGTTCACTATAAAATCTGCGTGAGTATCGTAACTAAACAGTTTACTTTCACGCCTAATACATCTTAAGCCGGCTCGCAAAACATACTCGGGTATTTGATTATTACTTAGTCGTGCAGTATGGTGTTTAGACTAATCAAGGTGCTCAGATAACTCTGATGAGCACTAACAGCCTACGAAGCCAAGGAAAGTGCACGGGATGGTATTTGTAGTAACTATGATGTCAATGTGAAATTCAGATGACTGCGTAAGACAAGCAAAAAATTCCTGTCTACTATGCTATATCGAACGCAATTATTATTTACAGTGTGGGAGTGCAAAGAGAGTAGAACAGAGGTTTCTCGGCCTTCGCTTTCCACTCTTCGTGGCTTAGCGTGCTCGTGTGGCTTATCGTAGAGAAGGAGACAAACAACACCTGCTCGCAGTGCTCGCTGAGAGTGAAGGGAGCTATTTAAGGGGAGAGCGGTGTTCCGTTCGTTTGCCTACGTTCCTGTTCTGATCGTGCTGCCTCGCCGTGCTGCTGCAAGTGAACTAGCGAACTCGTCGCCCAACTACATTGCGAAGGAAAGAGGTGAGCTCTCCTACCTTCGTTTGTTTTAGTTTGAGAGTGCCACACCGGATCCTCAGATCGTTCTACGAGGTAATCTCAATTGCGTATCATGTTATTGGTGGTAAATGTTCATGAAGAACGTAACAAAGAATCCGCATTATTCATGTCATGACTAGCGAATCGGGTTCGTCATACACTTATGTCCTCCTATGCCAATTTAGGTGTCTACCGAGGGAAGCAGACGACTACGAGGGCGCCAGGACGTAGGCGGACAGACAGACAGATAGATAGACAGACAGATAGACAGACAGACAGACAGACAGACAGACAGACAGACAGACAGACAGATAGATAGATAGATAGATAGATAGATAGATAGATAGATAGATAGATAGATAGATAGATAGATAGATAGATAGATAGATAGATAGATAGATAGATAGATAGCAACGGTTGTCTTGCCATTTTCGTTCATTTCGTGACTTTTCTCCGTGCGCTGCTTCACACGTAATCATGAACTATTTCCAACTGGCCCAACTTTCATCTTCAGTGAGTCTGGTATGTAATTAATCCCTGCACCCACCTTCGCATTTCATCTCGAGATCGTAGTATTTTAAATAAAAATTAACTACTATAGGCAGGAAAAGAGTAGTAGGTACTGAGACTGCGCTGTCAAGTGAGCTTCAGAACTGGTTAGTCTTTCGCGTTCATTAAGTAGGCAGTGCCATAGTTCCAGCTATACCTTGTTTGGCGGATAAAGGCAATCAGTAATAAGCAAGTGTGCAGTAACAAGGCATGTTTGTGACGGAACACTTTGTGGCGATGATCAAGCTCCGGCTAAGACGAAACACTACGAATGTAGAACAGACCTGAGAGGCACGAATTCAAATTAAATTTAAAAAGATTCATCCTAACCGGCAGCATGACGCCTGCCGCGTGCTCACTACAGAGAGCTGAGCAGAAATCGCTGAATGAATCGAACAATATATCAATTCATTCAATCATTTTAAGTATAACGCGCACGTTGCAGCTTTGCCGGTATGGTATCGCCCTAACAAGCACGAGGGTACGGGCTGGATTCCCGGTCACGGTGCCCGCATTTCTGCGGTGGAAAGATGCAAACCCACTCGTGGGGTTCGATCCGCACGTGGTCGAACCGTAAAATATACGAGTGTCTACGGTACACCATGGCCATTGAGACAACATGGCAAACATGCTGAACCATATTGTGCCTTTTGAATTCTTGCCTCCTTTCTCAAGTGTGTTCCTCAAAGTGGTACTCCTAAAAGTTGAATTATTGTCTAAACGTTCTTGGTATGCAACCAATCTGTCAGTCTTCACACATTCTCCAGATCATATTTTTGATCAATATGACGGATGGAAGTGTTGGTATTTCGAATCCGGGATTCTTCTGCTTCAGTAAACACGCTTCATTCATGCGCATGCTTGGTATTCGCACTATGTAGGGTGTCCGAGCTAACTCTAGCCAGAGCTTGAAAATCTGCCAACGCACTGTAACGACGCGACCAAATGTAGCTTGCTTCCTATTGCATTGAATCACACTGTTTTTTTTTAACACGAAAGTGTTTTATGCCGGAGCCCACCAAGACTTCAGTGACGTATTTCCATCACGGAAATGACGTTGAAAAAACTCTACACGATCAGATGTCAAAGAAGAAAAGTTCCGTCAACGGGCATCGAACGTATGACCTCTCGGTACGCAACAACGGATGCCGGGCCACACTATCCGTTGGGCCACGGCCACAGACTCTGACTGCTTTACCAACGCGCCTTTTATATCTACCACTTTCATCACAGTGCTCCTCATCCAGCGGGGTGGTGTCGCCCTCTTGGAGCAATAAAGTGAAGTAATTCATCATTTCTGTGGCTTCCGCGATTAGCACCTGCTACGCGTCCATCTCAGTCCGCGTGTTTTCAGTAGACGTGCAATTTTGTCAATGCCTTAACGCAACGCGAGGTGGCCACCCGGCCTCGCTCATAACGTCCATCCAAACTAAAAAATGCGACGCGCGCCTCCCCCCAGTGGCTGTAATACCGCGTTCCTCGCTTACGCTCGACAAGAGAAAAGTCGCGGCCGGGCTATTAGGGCGACACGACGCACTCAGCGTTTCCCTCTAGTCCGACCGTGGCGTACGTTCAATCACACTTTAACATGCCGCGGGATGGCGACCTTATCCCAAGTTCTGCGCCCCAATAGCGACGCTCTTCTGGCTTCAAGCCTCTTGCTCTGATTACGCTGTCACCATTAACATCTACAGCTACCAGAATGGTTTGTTTAATCGTTGATCATGGACGTTAGTGGCGCGATGGAGATGTAACCACATAGCGTCCAACATGGGTGCATCCACGTTATACGTTGTGCAAACTCTCCTGTTTCAATGTACAATAAACATTCAATTACCTCTGTACGGGCACGTTTTACTTTCGTGTTATACCTATTCCTATGACGGAGGGATCAACCATGTTTTTTGTGCGTGTGTGTTTGCTGAAGTAGGCATGTTTAATTAACCAACTTTTGAAGCAACGAAACTGGGCCAAAATTTCTAATGGGAAAGTTGTGCATAGACTTGCCAAACACCGAATTAGGCAGTTTATAAGCTAACATCTATTAAGGTATTACATTATTACTGCTTAGTACAGATGCCGGCGGAAGAGAAAAAAAATTAAAACTATGTGACATGCCTGCGTGAGCGCCTATGCGTGTTGTGGTTGCGGTGCTCCGTAACGTTCCGATACAGACGATATGCTTCGCTCGCGGCCATTCACGACAATGATAAGCCGACACAGCCGTTATCTCTTGTGCTGCTGCTATCAAAACGTGCGTCTACGAACAGCGACCACTATTATGGCTGCCCTGTCGTGGCATCACACCTGGCCAAATGCAATGATCGTTTGCACGCGCCGTAGGGAGTACTCCAATCACTGCGCCAACAGGCACGCAGACAGACATGTCACGCGGCGTTCTTTTGTATTTGTCAGGCACCTGTAGTAAGGACAAAATAACTACTATTTAAAGACGCCATGACACCCAATTTTCGACCATAATCTGTGTTATGTGAGATGATGCTTGTGCATTCACAAGTAAGCTGGTGAAATTTTGGCGCATTTGGTCGAACACTTCATTTATAATTAAACATTTTACAAACACGCGAGTGGCCTGAGAGTCGGGCAACACTGGCGCACTCGCGAGCCTTGACGTAACAATGAACTAGGTGCGCGAGCGTCTGCATTCTGGCAAACGATGTTGTTCCGTGGTCAGCGGCGCGTCATATCGAGATGACTTAGCTTTCTTCCGCTTGGCACTGAAATTAAACGATTTGGAGCGGCTGAAACGTTGGTAGAAGACGACGGCTCCGCTCCTTCCAGCACATCACGTCACACGCGTCACGGCAAAATGGCGGTCGCCGGCGGTGGGCGGTGTTTACGGCTGGCGACATTCAGGGATTGTTCTGCAGTGAAGTGTTCTTTTACGGCCAGTTTTCATATATTCAAAGGCATAGTAGACCCTCTACTTCAAGTTTTCGCGAAAAACCACAAGTTGTTGGGTGACTTCGTCACGGCCCCTTTAATACAGTAGAACCTCGATTATGCGTTCGCGCTTAATACATTTTCCGGGCTTCTACGCTGGGAATCGCTAAAACTAAACATAACGCCATAGGGTTGCGTGTACTACGTTCCGGTTAATACGTTCCCGGAAAATACGATTATTCGGCAGCTACGTTCAGCAACGCGAGAAAATGCGGTCGCATGAACGTTCTGCAGCTAAAAACTCCCATTCAGATGTGCAAAAAAGGGCTCTTTCGGGTACTTGTGAAACGCTAAGCGGCAGAGAGCCTCCGTGCAGCGACGGCAGCTTCTCCGCAGTGCCTAATTTCCCCCCTTCCGCGCTGCTTTGCTTAACTGTCCCCTGCGAGTGTTCTCCGAATTACTCCATCGCCACTCTGTCACCCACACACCGACCTATGAAAATCTTCAAACCGCTTTAAAAAAAAAAAAGGCAGATCTCAAGTACCATGGGAATCGATTTTGTGCGAAGCATGCGGATGTAAGGTGTGTGAAGTTGTAATATTTTTATTGAGCGAAACATTACGAAATGACGCTAAAGAGATGTACAAATGATGCACGCACGGACATAATTTGTTGAACAGTCGTATATGTTTCATATAGCCAGTTGTTTACAGTTGTGTAACGATGCCAACATATACATGGGGTATTACGAACACCAGAAGCAGTAAGCTGATATGTAGCGCTTGTGCTTGCGAGGATGGTAGCCCTGGACAGTGCTACGTAGACCAACTGCAGTGGTTGGCGCTTAAGTATAAAATTGACATTAACCCGACATTACCCCTTCATCATAGTAGTACATATGTAATGTTTTTAAAATTATATAGCCAGCACTGCAACCACAATTGACATTGCACCAACATTACGCCTGCACAACGTCATTTTCCAAAGCAGTTTCGGGACCTCAAGTAGCTCTCTGCTAGAATACTTGACTGCCACACAGAAAACGTGAGTTCGATTCCTGCTCGGACTCTCATTGCTATTCTTTGCATTTGTCAGCTCAACGCCACCGATGTCAGTTTTTCTCAACGCTCTCGCATTTAAATAACCAATGTCTGTCCTCGCCGTTCTTGGGTAAGTATAAATTGTGAAACACCTGTGGCGCATACCCGCATACCGCAACCCTTGGTAAACGGGTATGAGCCACACGTGTCTACAGAAATGAGTTTGACGACGTACGCGACGGGAATTTCATGTTATTCAAGTCACGACCAGCCAATAGTATTCGTCAAATCCCTTTAGCCTCCCATACTAATTTTGGTCGACCTCATGTTAAGAGGCTATCACCAGAGCATCCAGACGTAGGCGGCTAGATAGATAGATAGATAGATAGATAGATAGATAGATAGATAGATAGATAGATAGATAGATAGATAAATAGATAGATAGATACGTAGATAGAAACGCTCAAAGTGTTTGCAGTACGCAAAGAAATGCTGCGCATTTAAAAAAAACTTCCCCATCTCCCGCTAAAGGGAACCATGTGTGGATGCGAAGGAGCGGGGATGGCTGACTTGAGCGGGAGAAACGTCGCCGCTCCCGTTTCGCGGCAGCGGCCCGGGCGCTCATCGCGGCGCTGCACAGGAGAGAGAATGAGGCGCGCGCGCTCCGTCATTTTCATTCCGCGGAACTACCGTGGCGCCACCAAAGGGGATTGCAGCTGTCGCACCACCTGTCGTGCGCGCCGCTGCGTAGAGGATTGCTAGAGGAGAGAAAGGGGGGTGAGCGTAGGAGATGAGAGAGGGGGGAGAGGACGCGCATGCACTGTGGGGATGTGGGACGCGGGCGCCGCTCCGTAGACTAGAGGATTCCTAGAGTAGAGAAAGGGGGTGAGCGTAGGAGAGGAGAGATAGGGGGAGGGGACGCGCATGCGCTGTGGGGGGGTGTGGGGGCCGCTCCGTAGAGTAGAGGATTCCTAGAGGAGAGAAAGGGGGTGAACGTACGAGAGGAGAGAGAGAGGGGACACGCATGCGCTGCGGTGGTGTGGGACGCGGGAAGGAGGGACAATTTATATCTACCAAGGAACGGCGAGACAAAACATTGCTCGTTTAAATGCGAGAGCGTTAAGAAAAAGTGACATCGGCGGCGTTGACCCGACGAATGCAAAGAATAAATGTTACGGTCCCAGCAGAAATCGAACCCAAGCATTCTGCGTGACAATCAAGTATTCTACCAGAGAGCCACGTCAGGTCTCGAAGCTGCTTTGGAAAAAGAGCCTATGCAGGCGTAATGTTGGTCAAACGACAATTGTAATTGCAGTGCTGGCTATCTGATTTTAAAAACGTTACAAATGTAGTATTATGATGAAGGGGTCATGTCGGGTTAACGTCACCTGCATACTTAAGCACCATCCGCGGTAGTTGGTTTAGGCCGCACTATGCAGGGCTACCATCCACGCAAGCACAAGCGCTACATATCAGCTTATCGCTTCTAGTGTTGTAATACCCACGTTTCTATTGGCATCGTTACGCACCCGTAAACAACTGGTTATATGAAACATATGCAACTGTTCAACACATGTCTGTGCGTTTAACATTTGTACATGTCTTTAGCGTCATTTCATAAGGTTCTCTCAATAAAAAAATTACAACCCATTCAGCTTACCGCCGCATGTTTCGCATACCATCGATTCCCATGGTACTTGGGGATCTGCCTAAGTTTTTCATGTCATGACCAGCGAGTCATATTTTTCATGCTATCTTACCCTCCCATACTAATTTTGGTTTATCCCAAGTCAAGGCGGTGATCAAGAGAGCACCCAGACGTAAGCGGCTAGATAGATACGTAGATAGAAATGCTAAAAGTGCCTGCAGTACGCAAAGAAATGATTCGCATTTAAAATATAGTTTTCTGTAGCATTTGACACGATTTCGCTGAGCATTTCAAATCCTTCATCTTTAGTACGTTAAATACACACTAAAAAAAGTAACAAGAAAAGGGGGTAAACTGCTTCTCCTCCCGCGCGTTCCCTTTTCTGTATTTTTTTTTACCACGTACTAGTCAAGGTAAATATTTACTCTCATGCTAACCAAGCTTTTGACCATAGAAAGGGTACTAATTATTTAGTCCGATGACGTTTTCAGTGAGTATAGTCGGAGTACTCTTTTACTGCCTTTACAAGGTTTTTGGGGTCATTTCTGAGTTATATCAGGTGTTAAAAAAAAACGAAAAATGACGGGTGTGATCGCACCATGAGCCAACGAATTTATTAAACAATAAATGACGCGGAATTGATGACACATACAGAGATTTGCATAGAGACAAACACACACACACAGACACACACACACAAGCAGTGCAAAATAAAACGTCACCTGAACGGACTGTTCGCGTCCCCCCAGCCGTACTTCGACCACCCGGTATATATAGGCACCGCGTTTTAACCGGCCATGCAGGAGCGGTGGGAGAGCTATGTTTTTTTGCGTCGTTGAACAATACAGGTTCATAACGCACGCGCAAACTTAAGGTCGGTTGCAAGTCACCATGAGTCACATTGACCTTTTAGTATAAACACGCCTGATCTTACTTTTTTGATTGTCAAATTATGAGGTTGCACTCCAGCCTGTTTTACCCCACCCGCGTTAGCACTGCTGATGCACAAGTCCACAAAATATACCTAAGCACAAACAAACCACGGCAACTGAATAATTTTCATTGAGCGGCAGTGCGCAAACACAGTAGCAGCACATATGCAGGAACTCCGGCGAAGAAGAGCGGTGCCGCGCCTGTACCGGCTTAAGACCGACGGCGTCGCTAGGCCTTTTCGAGGAGCACGGCTATGCGATGAAAGACAGCTGGCGATCACAGAATGCATCTCCTGTGCAATTTTCGTCGTTGTTATTTCAGACACAAATGAAAAATACGTGTCCGCTATTCGCGGCGCCTTACGGAGCGATGCACTTACAACGAACGAGACAGCTCACCGTCGGGGTTTTTACCGTGCTCACCGGCGGCCGCACGTCGGTTCCGTCTGCCTCGTATCGGCGCTCGCCTTCGCGCTAGATGTTTGACAATAGTTGGCGCTTGGAGCGGACAATTCGGACTGTTCTTTACTGCAGCAGACATTGTTTTCTGTGAAAGAAGATCTATGCGACGCTCTTTTCACCTGATCCGGCGACGCACTCACAATGGCCGCTGGCCGGCTTGGTGCCGACGACGTAGCGAAGGCTTTTACTTATCGCTTCGAAGTTGTAACCGGTCACTCTACAGGAAGCAACCACGGACGATTACACCACCTTGATTTTGTTACCGCTGGCAGTGTTTCTTCGTAGCTCTTCGCGATTCGGCACGGAAACGAGGTGTCCACGACGTCCGGGTTTGGAGGCTCGCGCTCGTACGCGCACGGCCACTCGACGATAGAAGAAACACGTGAGATCCAGTTGAACTTGCCATCAACGAAGCACATAGAGCTCAAGCTTCTTACACTCGCCTGTCTCCAGGGCCACTAGACAACATACGCCAATGTTTTGCCAAAATTTGAAAGGCGGCTTTCCAGCAGTTTTTTTTTTTCTTAGAGCACGCACCTACGTTCACAGAATGCTTTTTCTCGCTCCTTCTGCTTCAGCAGCTCCCAGTTTCAGTGAAAGTGCGTAGGCTTAGAGTCAACCATGAAGAGCGAAAATGCCGTACCAACCATTGAAAAAAAAAAAGGGGGGGGGGGGATAGTAGGTATTTGTGGGTTCGCATACCTCCACTGGAACTGAGCGTCGCTCGGTGGGGGGTAAAAGCCTCCGGAGCAGGAATCTTGCACTCACGGCGTAATAAACTCTGCGACGGTGGTTAAAAATCACTTGATAGAAAACTCCCCGCGTAGTAAAACTGGATTGTGACATCATTTTACTACGTCTCTCAGAAGTGGTGGTAAAAGTATGTCATGCATCACCTGTTACTCCAACATGAGGTAGGAAATTTAAACGCGTGGGAGCTTTCAGAGGTCATGAACCGCAAAAACCTGAATCTCGGATAGATTTTGCTTACAGCTTACATGCCCTCTCATTCCGCACACTTTTGTTTAGACCCAATGGCTACAACAACAGCCGGGGACTGCGGCACAAACAATGGAGGCTGTCGCCCCTCCAGTCCGCCCTAGTGCGCATCGATGCGTGCACCCCCCTGGACGAAGCGCGCATCAAGTCACCCTAGTGCGCCACGGCTCGGTACGAGCGCGGCTACGAGACCTACGGAAACGCACTTGCCGCTGCTCCACAACAAGGCGCGATACGTAACAATAGCAACGCGGCTATTATCCACTTTTTCTTCTGGAGCGTGCTCGTTTTCGGGTTGACCATCAAGCAGCGCACTTCCAGTAAGCGTTCATTATTCCCTCGATATCGGGTCGTCGGAGCCGGCCTCGACAAAATTGTTTTAAAGGGTATCTGGATGGTTTCTTGCTATCACACGGCAAAAGAGACGATGCGCGCTCGCCGCCATCTTAGTGGGGACTCGACGGACCGCAATACAGCCGCTTGGTGTCATCGGTTGCCATTATGCCTGCCGTTATCTTTTAAAGCCCTTTTTGCCGTGCGAGATGGTGCGATTACGAGTGGCAGAGAACATACCGCCGCATATTTGAAGTTAAGACAGAACTCGAACTGATAAGCGCGCGCGTGCTATGTGTACGAGTACGAGCGCGCGTGCGACGTAGTACGTAGCGACGCCTATCAATTTCGCGAGATTTCGCATATCGTGGAGTACCGGGATTGTTACGTGCATTGTGCAGAGTTCAGCTTGTTTAGCTGTTCACGGACAGGGCGAGTCGCGCGTGAACTTGCGAAGGTACATGTACATGATCGTATCACGAGTGGTTATGATGGAGACTATCACTTCCGCTCTTCGGCAAACCTAGCTCCATATTTCCAAGCAGCAATGCAGAAAGAACCAACGTTCAAGCGGCGCAAATTTTCGTTTGCCGGCATGGCGGTAGCGTTTTCTACGTTTACGCTGGTTGTTCCAGCGTTCTATTTTGCAATATTCGGGTTGTGTATTACGTGGCCACAACGTTGTTTCCTGTCAGGACCGGAACTATAGCTGCCTGACCTCTGGGTGCCAGCGAGATGGCAGAAGCTCGAAAATCGCAGTCCCACAGTGTTTTTTTTTTTTCAGAAATAAATGTTTTTTGCCCTTGCACCTGAATATGGGTTAGTCAGGCTCAATGTTTACTGGATTCGGATCGTACGTTTTCATGGATCATACGTTTATTTCCCGCGTTTTCACGAAACCGTATCAACGAGGTTCTGCTTAGGTGGAAAGTTAAAAACTGCCTAGTCGGATTGCATACTTATCTACAGTTTTCTCTCTGAAATTTATTGCCCAGCTTGATGTTTCAGAAGTGAGTTACTTAAACATGCATGATGAAACAATCATGCAGAAGACAAAAAAGTGTGGCTTACTCGATGCAATAGCCACCAACATGGATAATAATGAACAGCGCGAAAAAAAGCGACCCAGACAATCAAAGAAATATACAGGATAGGCGCTGAATGTCAACTGAAACATTTATTGCGCATAACCCTTGGTTAAATAACAAGGCTGCATACGACGTGCACACGAGGGACTGCTTAGAAAACAAGTAACAAAATACGATTGATCATTCCGTCATATCAATCGGTATAAAACGAAAGTTAAGCGTCTCAGTACAGGAGGAGTTGAATGCTTACTGCACATTGATATAGGAGAGTTTGCGCAGTGTATATCGGTGTTTGGCAGCTTTAGCAGCGTTTAACGTGGATGCATCCACGTTGACGCTTCCAGGTGCATCTCCATCTCGACGAATAACGTCCATGGTGAATTATTAAACAAACCATTGTAGAAGCTGCAAATGTTAACGGCGAGAGCACGATCAGAGAAAGAGGTGTGATAGCCAGAAGAGCGCCGCATATTGGACGCTGAACGCGGCAAAGGTGGCCATCCCGCGGCGTGTTAAATTATGATTGAACACTACGCTCGGACTACAGGGAAACGCTAAGCGCGTCATGTCGCCCATGTAGCTCGGCCACGATTTTACTTGGGGCGAGCGTAAGCGAGGAACGCGGTATTACAGCCAGGTGAGACGCATAACTTTTTTAACACGAAAGTGTTTTATGCCGTGGTCCACCAAGACTCTAGTGACGTACTTCCGTCACGGATATGATGTCGAAGAAATACACATGATCAGAAGACAGATGTTCCGTCAACGGGAGTCGAACCTACGACCTCTAGGTCTTCGACAAGAGATCCCGGGCACCCTCCACTGCGCGATGGTCACATACTCTGTAGGATTTAAAAACAAGCCTTTTATATCAACTACTGTCCTCTGAGAGTGCTCTTGCTAAAGTGAAGTAATGCATTATGACTGTGCAATGCACGAGTAGTTCCTTCAAAGCGTTGTTTGTACGAGTCCATTCCATTCGGCGCGTTTCGAATGGGAAAAGTGCAATTTTGTCGAAGCATTAACACACTGCCAGGTGGCTACCTTAATCTCAGCGGCGGCCTCGCTCATAACATCGATCCATACGGAAAAAAAATTGCACCATCTCCCGCTAAAGGGAACCATGTGTAGATGTGAAACAGCGGGCGCTAACGCTTACACTGGCGGCGGCGTTCACGCTGGCGATCATCGCGGCGTTGCACAGGAGAGAAATTAGGTGCATCTTCCCAAAGGGAACCCTGATGGGATGCGAAGCAGCAGTGTTGCGCCCGGGTGGCGTCACGGGTTGAACGGCGCTAACGCGGCAGGTGTTGCGGGCGAACGGACGAGGCGGCAGCTGCGGGCGCTGCGGCGAGCGCGCGGCAGGCGAGGGACAGAGGGATGTCAGCGCGCACTGCGAGGGGAGCGTGACGTCAACGCGCAGCTGCGGCGTGACCTACTTGGCACCGCTCCAACACCTGCGGCGGGGGGAGCGCGTTGCGGCGCGTTCGTAGGGACTTAAGGAGGGGCAGCGTTACACAGGCTAGTCAAATAGCTGCTTCGCATTTAAAATAGCTCTGCGACGCGCGAGTGCTTCGCGTGGCCGTAACTGCGCGTTCCTAGCTCGCCCCGCGAAAGATCGCAGCCGGCCAAAGGGGAAGACACGACGCGCGTTGCGTTTGCCTCTCGTCGGGCAGCGTTGTTCAATAACTCTAACATGCCGCGAGTAGGCGACCTTAGCCAAACTTCGGCGTCCAATCAATGACGCTCTTCTAGATGTCAAACCGCTTTCACTGATTCCGCTCTCAGCGTACAGCTACCACGAGCATCTATGGCCACAAGGGTTTGTTTAATGATTGTTCATGGACGTTAATTGTCAAGATACAGATGTACCACCAATCGTCAGCGTGGATGCATCCACGTTAAACGGTGCAATAACTGTCAAACACCAATAGACATTGTGCAAGCTCTCTTTATCAATGTACAGTAGACATTCAACTACTTCTGTAAGGACACGTTTCACTTTCGTGTTATACCGATTCCTACGACGGAGGGATCACCCAATGTTTTTGGTTTAGATGGACGCTAGAAGCGAGGCCGATGCTTGGGCTAAACTGGCCACACAGCGGTGTGTTAAGGCGTTGAAAAAATTTCACTTCTGTTGAAAGCGCGCCAAATGGGACGGACGCGTAGAAACACGTGTTGGAGGTGCTAATAATTGAGGCCGCAGTAGTGATGAATTACTTTAGCTCTCCAAGAGGGCGACACCACCAACCCCGCTGACCAAGAGGAAAGTGTGTGCAATAAAAGAGGCGTTTGTAAAGCTGCAAGAGTCTGTGGCCGTGGCGCAGTGGACAGCGTGCTTGACACCTGATGCTTCGGACGGAGAGGTTGGTGATTCAATGCCCGGTGACGGAACTTTATTTCTTTGACATTGGATTAGGCACATTTTTTTCGACGTCATTTTACATGGCGGAAATATGTGACTGAAGTCTTGGTGGACCCCGACATAAAATACTCTCGTGTTAAAACACAGCAAATTGATAACTGTCCGCGTAAGCTCAGATCGCCCAGCTCTTTTTGAAGTAAAGCAATCGAGCCCTTTTGCGACGCATGCATCGGAGAGACCACTGGTATGGGCAGCTTCCACTTTCCCGCTGGGCTTGCCCAATGTTTTTTTAACCGATCCCTTATGTACACGTAGTACGCAGCCTCGTTATTTAAGCATTGGTTATGCGCAATAAATATTTTACTTTGCTGTGAGCGTTTGTCCTGTCCATTTCTTCCCTTTTGTTTCTTTTTTTTGCGCTCTTTATAATTATGCATCCATACCAACTAGCCCAGTTCACCACTGTTTTGAACAGGGACATGGATTTGGCCCCATAGTCATAGAGTGCATCGGCATATTTTCAAACTCTGGCTTAACGTAGCTGGGGCACAATGTATAATATGTGAATTCATACACCATCTATGTTTTACCTCAGCAGGCTTCGTTGACTTTGCTGGTTCGGTACCATGGCTACTCACCAGGGAACTGCTCCTACATCGACGCACTCCCCGTTCAGCCAAAGCGGGGTACCAAAGATCTACGAGGAGGTGTACCAGTCCGTCGGCCAGTCCACAGTCGAACTGCTCAAGACTTGGCAGGCGTCGTTCTTCACGTGTT
>JALIZH010020825.1:0-24776 GCA_030522465.1 Rhipicephalus appendiculatus | reverse complement strand
GCGCTATGGAACACACGTTCTTTTCCTAAACCAGCACGAAACAACATTTGCCTATAACAAAACTTGGGTGACCGCATTCATCAAATGGTGACTTTATCATAAATCATGATCGTCAGGGGGGCCACCAACACCAGGTAATAAGATGAGTGTTAAATCATAACGCGCGTGCCACAGACAAACACACAAAGAAAACCGCTACAGTAAGATGTCGCGTAAAAAGCACCCTTGTACACAGCAAACGGGTTCGAGCCTTTTAGGGAGTTTTGGGCTCGGCTCTTAACTTGCATCCTAAAGGGACTACGCAAAACCCCCTCTTCCAAAGGAGGTTTTAGGGGGGTACGTATAGGGCAAGATGGCGGTGCCTGTTGAAGCGAGAGCCGTCCACTTCGAATCTTTTAAATGCCGAATGCATTTCATAGTCGGGCTATGTCAGGCATCCGGCGTTGGCGTTGTGCGGCGTTGGCGTTGTGCGGCGTTGTCCGCGGAGGAGGAAGGAGGAGGATAGGTTGAGGAGGTGTGCGCGCCGGCAGGTGTTAGATGTGAAGCATCTTATGGCGAAGCTTAACCAGGTGGTGGTGGTGTGCGGCGTGACCACCCTTACTGCGCATGCGCAAACCCTTTCAAAAAAATAAAAAAACCTCCTCTCTCCCTCTCTCCTCTAGGCATCCCTCCCCGCGGCCAACCACACCCTCACTGCGCATGCGCCTCCCCTCCTCTCTCCCCCTGCTACGCTCCCCCCTCTCTCCTCTAGGCATCCCTGCCCGCGCCGTCCACACTCCCACTGCGCATGCGCGTCCCACCTCTCTCTCCTCTCCTACGCTCCCCCCCTCTCTTCTCTAGGCATCTCTGCCCGCAGCGTCCACACTCCCACTGCGCATGCGCGCCCCCCTTCTCTCTCTCCTCTCCTACGCTCCCCCCCTCTCCCTCTCTCGACTCGCGACGCCGACACAGGCAGCGTCTGCTAGCGAGTTTGCTAGCAGACGCTGCCTGTGACTGCTAGCGTCTGCTAACCGACTGCTTGCGCTGCACAACCGTTCACTGGCCACCCCGTATATATGGCAATGGATCTTGACCTCCAAGGTGGTGCCGGTGGGAGATTTCTCCTGTGCGTTGTTGAGCAATAAAAATTCGCAGCGTGCGCCTTAACTAAAAGCGGACTGCGAGTCTCTGTGTCCAGTCGGAGTCTTCTGTCTCTCATTGCACATTAGCAGCGATTGGTATGTTCCAGTAGGAAACACCGCTCCATCGCTGCTTGCTTTACGCATCCCCAGTTTTAAATGCGAATGCATTTCTTAGTCGGGCTATGTCAGGAATCCGGCGTTGGCGTTGTCCGCGGTGGCCTCGGCAGGTGTTATAGTGAGTGGAGAGGAGGAGCGCGCTCTGGTGCGTGAGGGCGCTCGCATCGCGGGAGCTCGGCGGAGCTATATATGAAAAAAAATTTTTTTAAATAAAAAAAAAGAAAAAATAGAAGGAAAAAGAACAAAAGAACATTAAGAAAAAAAATTTAAAAAAATAAGAAAGAAGAAAAAAAGTAGAAAAAAAGCAAAAAAAAAAACAGGCGCTGCGCCGTGCTCCCGACCAGGCTGCAGAAATTTGGCGCCTTTTCCTTCTTCGAACCACAACCACCATATACAAATGGAGTGAAGCGCGCGCGAAATGCATTCGCATTTCCTAACGATTTCCCCTTCGGGGAGGTGGGGGCATTTTTTTAGCCGTCGGCCTGCATTATTAAACTCACTCGTTCCCAAATAATGCTGGTATTTGATTTAGATTTGGCTAATGACGCTTCGCTAGGGGTATACTGCCGATAAAACAGCTCCGTCTTCGAGATACACAGTAGATTTGTGGTGCAGAAGGCTTAACAAGTAAACGGAGTCAAAAAGAGGGAATTAGCAGAGTCTTTAGGAGGTAACTTTGGTGCTTTTATATAACTCATTTCGGGGGGGGGGGGGGGGGGGGCTTGAACGGAGCGCATTGGAAGTTTTTCTGCTTCTTTTGAGAGCTTTTAAAACTCCCATGTTCAGCTTTCGGCGAAACTGGATGATCAGCGCTCCTAGCGGCCACTGCTGGAAGCTCTCACGTTTTCAATGGGACAGGGTCATTTTTCGGCGATAAAAATTGAAGGGCACTTTGTACATTCCAAAGTGTGTACGGCAAAAGCGTGTGGCCATTTGACTGACTATGCCATGTCTTTTTTTCTTTTACACTCTCAGTGGGATAACACACAAAGCGAATGTGTGCGTGTTGTCTTTTTTAATTTTTTACCGCGAATCGCAGCGAGATGCGAGACTAATCTTCCTCCGTTCGCATGCGTTCGTATTTTCTCGCGCTTTGCGCGTCGCGCAAACGTCATCCGCGTTCCAGCGCTGAAATTTGCGGACCCTTTGTAATTTCCAAAGTGTGTTCCGCGAACGCCTGTGTCCATTGAGACGGCGTCGGTCAGAATGATTCCAAACGCTGGGCATAGCGACGCTACGCAAGCAAAGCGCGAGCGCTGTAGAGTCCGACGAGACCGGCGTCCGTTTGCGCACCCCGGCGGCCACCTGGCTCCGTATCAGGGTTCGGACGGACGGAAGGATGGACGGACACGGACGGATGGATGGACCGACGGGCGGATGGACACGGACGGACGGACGGACTTGAGCATGAGTCATTAAAGGCTTTCGCCTTAAAATAAAGAAAACAATAATTTGCAAAGTTTCTCCATCTTCAAACCGACGTTTTCTCTTCGCCTTCAGTAACGGGTTTGGCTTGACTGCTCGCCTGTATGCAGAACAGGGGCGCTGCATTCTGAGTGGGAGATATCGCCCTAATACCGTTTTCAGTGCACGTTGATTGGCTAGTAGAGGAAATGTAAGCAAGTAGTCGCTTCGGACATTGGACATGCGATATTCTATACTTCACGCAACGCGACATTATCGTTGACAGTGATCCTCCAAGAAAGCGACCTCTATGACTATGTTTATGGACGAATGTACAGTGCTTACACAGGATGCCGCCGAGGACTTGAAGTTTGAAATATAAATGACTGAGCTACAATATACAAGAATCGCATTAGAGGTCATTCGATAGCACCCATCTTGCGCAACCTGGCGGATTTCTCGCGCCAATCTGGATTGAGTGATCGATCAAAACGATCGATTATTTGCTATTTCTGATAATTAATTGGTCCTCAGTCGACAAATACGTAAGCTTCGATGCCCCAATTATGCATTGCGTTTGAAAACATAGCTTTCGTACTCTGATTAAGTAGCTGAACACCGCTGGCGCACTTCATATCACATCTTATCTTATCACATCATATCTTAGATCAGCGTTCTAAGACGCGTTCAGTGCAATGTCACACTTTGTTATCGATTCAAATTCTTTCAGTTGGAACTGACAACTTCTGAGCAAAGGTTCACGACAGTGTTAGGACTTAAACGTGAGATTGCTAGGGAAAAGAAAGTTGTGATGTTCGTAGCGTATAAACGCAAACTGTAGATGATACCACACCCATCGTGTATGAAAGAAAGTGAATACGACAACAAACGTGGTTTTGCTATGCCTCCAAGATCAGAGACATTGTAGAATTAGTGCACTGCCTCTGAAATCGGCCCACCTTTAATTGAGCGGTGATATCACGGGGTGACTTCACCATGTCACGTCACGTTGGGATGTCACAGTGGCGTCATGATGACGTCATTGGTGACGTCATATGGTGATGATTTTTTTCATCACTCGTGCTGATGCCGCCGACGGGGCACGCCGGTCATTTTTCGCGTTTAGTGAGCACCTAAGGCTTTCGCTTTAATAACACTCGTCCCCGCTAGGTGTAAGGCACAATACACGTATATTTAATATATGACTTATGCTTTACTTCGCAGTGGCTCCACATGCATTGAATCTCTATCATAGTTTTTAATGAAAGAAAACGAAAGGCGGTATTCACTTGACACCTGCTTCTGCTCCCAGTGCTGTAGCCACAATCAGTGTAACGACCCTTACAATCCACTGCTTCGGTCTTGATATGTTGCACGGAAAGTCGAGCTAGTTGGTAGGAATGCATATTTTAATAGCGCAAAAAAGACACAGGGACACAGGCGAGAAAGACGATACAGGCGCTGTGTCCCTGTGTCTTTTTTGCGCTATTCAAATATGCTTGATATGTTATCACAATCCAGAACAACAGCAGGACTTATTTCATTCGGGGCTAACGAAAGGAGAGCATGTGCCTTTCTGAGGAAAGAGCTGGCACTTATAGAGCGGAGAAGACAGGCTAATGGAAGCATCAAAGTGCTCAGTTAATTCGAGGTTAGCCCGGGGCGAGCTGGGCAGTTTGGGTGTCCTCGGTGCCGGGCCGAACGTCGTGATAAGGGAAGGCCTCGGTCAGGAACAGGCTTCGGGGGTCTCGTCGGAGCTCCCATCAAGAGTAAATCAGAAGGGCAGGGCACGTGTCACACTGACAGGAAGCGCCATTGTTTGAATTGAGGCTGTGCGGGTCAGCTATGCATATGGGAAGCCGCTGTTCTTTGTTGAACCGGAGAACCCATTGAGAAAGCCGACGGAATATCTTATCCGCCATGCTCTTTGGAGCTGCTCTAATTTCTTCGTGTAGTTATGCTTCCGTTAACGCGATTACACAAAGCTCATCGTGTACTTGTTTTGTGTGTTTCCTTTTATCGTCTCTGTCACGGAAGGCAGCAGGGCAAACAAATAATGTTATGAAAAATAAGATGTATTCTGCACTGTAGCGACTGGTGCATCACCGGTAAGTATTGTGTGTCATTATTACAGTGGATTCATCTTGTCCAAAGAAGGCAGCGCCTACACTATGCACTATATATATATATATATATATATATAGTTGCAGCAAGGAAATAACGCTCCCCGGTAGAATAAGGAACAAAAGAGAGTACGACGCACGTTGGTTTTGCACGGTACATTTTCTGACGTTTCGGCTGGTGGACCAGCCTGTGACAAAGGCTGGTCCACCAGCCGAAACGTCAGAAAATGTACCGTGCAGAACCAACGTGCGTCGTACTCTCCTTTGTTCCTTATATATATATATATATATATATATATATATATATATATATATATATATATATATATATATATATATATATATATATATATATATATATATATATATATATATATATATATATATATATATATATATATATATATATATATATATATGTGTGTGTGTGTGTGTGTGTGTGTGTGTTTGTGCGGTGGACAGTAGAAAGAGTGTGAGGGAAGTGGCTAATAATAAACAATCTGCCGAATAAATATCGCTGATGAAAAGACAACAACGGACATTTAACGATAGCGAACGAGTAAAACATCTGTAGAGCACAGCAAAAAAGTACGCATTACCCATTGGTAAGTGTTCGCTTTGTTCCAGTGCTCAAGATATGCTCACCATGCTCACCATCTGCGCATTCTGATCCATCGAATCCGCAGCGGGGTACATCCGGAGGAGGCGAGGTGCGCCCTCCGGCCCAGTGAATGGTGCGATTTGGCACGTCCACAAGCTCGTGCCGCATACCCAGGTAGTTGGCGACCACCTGCGGAATTACTGGTCTTAAATCCCGAGCAAATCACACTTTCCGTACATAAAACATTAGTGTAACCATGACACCTTGTGCGACATATGTTAGCTAGTTTTTTTTTTCTATCTCCTCATGCTTATTGCTTGCGCTTTCAATAAAATAAAAAAAAATTGTGATAAATTTGTGCCATTGTAACTTTTACATTGAGCACATTGTAGATAAATGCGCAAAGCAGGGGTGCCAGGAGAATTAGTGCCCCTGCCTTGAAGCCATGGGAATGCGAAACAGCCCATAACAGGTAGTCGAGACGAAATCTTACTGGCCAAACTTAAATCTGATGGTGTGCCTAGGCATACGAGGCTGAAAATTTGCTCTGCGATTGAGGCAAGAAAAACATGTGATTTCTAGGTGTTTCTGCGAGGATATCACATATTAGGTTATCTTACACAATCCACCGGATGCTTACGACACCAGCAGTGTATTTGCGTCTTCATTTCAAGAAGACTCGAAATACGCTTCTTTTTGCAGATATATTGTATGTTGCTATACTATTAGCAATAGCATTGCGATTGCTGTATTTATGTATGTGTTTCAGTAGCACGCCACCGCGGATTTCAATCTGCCATTCTATTACAAAAGAATTCAGTGAAATCTTTAGTCAACCTTTTCTGACATGCGCATCTGAAAGAAACAAGCAGCACAAACTAAGGGACCATTCATGCTAATGGGCATTTTCGTACTTTCAATGACCACTTAAATCACTTGATAGACTGCCAATCACTAATTAAGTATGCGTTGTCAAGATACTACCGCTTCAAGAAGTGATGTACTGGGCTGAAGGAATGCCAGGCACCAGCAAATGTAGATGGAAGTAGAGGGAATCTAAATCAGTTCTTTGTAGTGATTTTGTGTGTATTTTCGCCAGAATAAAGCATCCAGAGGCAAATTAGTACATGGTAGGAGCAAAAATTTGGATCACGCCATTTCTCAGCCCCTAGAAAACTCACTGATATTGCATGCCGGAGACTGGCTTTTCTAAAGTCTGTAAAAAGAATGTACTCGAACAAAACAAACACTGAAAAGTATATTTTGTTTAGAATATAAGTTCACATACTTCTGAGCCTCTGCTTCAAGAAGAAAAAATGTAAAGAGAGAAAACATGGCATCGCTGCTCGCCCACGCTGAGCGGCAATATAAATTTGATGGGAGATTAACAATGCATTATGCATGCGCCAGTCCCACTGCGGCCTTCCCTTCTGAAAGAACGAAAACAGAAGGGATCAGAGAGGAAGCGAAAAGGTTGCCTAGCAGCAGAACGAGCAAAACTTTCCGCGCTCTGCCTTCCATGGCTTTGTAGCGGCTCACAGCACGAGAAAAAGTAAAAAAAAAAGGAAAATAATACTCCCGCTTTTAACACGGAAAGTGCTTTAGAGATACCAAAACTAATGCCCAGAAACACTATAGCAGATTGAGTATCCCGTTTAATCTGCATACGGAATTCCCGCACAGAATGAGGAGGCAGCCGGAAAGACACCGCTTAGAGTAAATTGCGTGTAGAATTTCATTAATCGGTTAAGCAGCATGTACGAATGCTGAAAACAAATAAAAGTCAGTTACGATGAAAAAAAAATGAAACACTGATACGCTTTATTTTTGAGTTTGAAGAGTAACGAGCACGAAAGAAAAAAAAGGCTATCAAAATACTCGCACTCACACAACGCACAGAAGCGAACGTAAGCGCGCGCACGCACGCACGCACGCACGCACGCACACACGCACACGCACACACACACACACACACGCACACACACACACACACACACACAAACACACATAAATGCGGAACACAGACTCGCAAATACGCACTACACAAGCACGAACACGCAAATATGCACATATAATCACACACCCAATACACGCAAACAGCGCACATACACACCGCGGATAAACAGCCCACATAGTCAACACACACGTTCATTCATAATGCGTTCCAGTCAATAAACCACGCTAACGCTTCCGGGTATACCACTAAAAATTGTTATCTATCATTCTGACACAGATAGCGACGGTGCCTTTGTTTCTTTTGTATTTTTATGTCAACTTTGGTAACAATTAGGTCAAACAGTTCTCTTGACAGGTGCCTGTCCTGTAACTACAATTTAAAAGAAGTGCTCATGTTGAATCAACAAACATTTGTAACAGGCCAGCTTTGTCACATCGACGTAGCTTTTGCACAAAAAAAATTTAAGAAAACTTCTTTTAGTGGCCTGCCCTTACCCCTATATTACGTTCACAAGGGATGAATATATTTCACACTCCGCCTTTCTTTAGGATACGGAAGGCCGACACTCACGTGGTATTGTCCTGTCTCTGGATTCATGTCCAGGATGGAGTAGTCTAAGTCCCGGTCTCCTCTCTCGTTTACTCGCACTGCTCCCGTGATTCCTAAGCAATAGCGAGCAACGAAACAAAAAATGTGACAAATTGTTCATTGCGTTTGCGAACAGTCTGAGAATTCTAATGCCTCAAAATTTCCCCTTTTTTTATCGCACGCCGCTCAAGTCTTGAGGAACAAAATTGCTTCGTTTCGAGTCGAGGGAGCCATCACAAATAGCTGTTTGAAATATAATGGAAAAAGGTGGGAAATTAGGAAAACATGATTATTGCCGTAAGCCAAGCAGAGATACTTATAGGGCTGAAGAGTTCTCTTTATTTCTTTTTCTCGACTTCAGAAGGCGAGCTTAGACGTAGAGAAGGCCTCGCAGGTGAGAATCATTTGCGAAAATGTACTTTCGTCAACCACTGCCGATGCTTTCACGGTGACTAGCCTTTTTTATATACAGTGGGTGCCGTTCGTTTTGTACTTTGTTGTGAATGTATCTTGCAAGTAGGAAACCCAGAAAGAGGTTGAAAAAGGTTACTGTTTCGCTTGGTAAGCATAGTTGGCAGAAAGTCGACCGTAGTTTTTACATGCATATATTTTATTCTGAAAACGTGGTTAAAAAAAATGAAGTCCTCTCTCTGTTTCCCTGCAATGTCTCAAAATTTTAACAACTTCATAAGGCGGATGTCATACAGCTGTCGTTAATTTTCGTTTTGCTCAAATTAATGGCAAGCGGAGCGTAGAATTTCGCTGCAATTTCATACAAAGATAAATAATGAATGCTGCAGGAGCAAGTTAACTGACGTAAAGAACGCGTAAAAATAATCAAAATTCATTATTGTTATGTTAACTATTTCGGCGCACACAATGCTACAAACCGCATTACAAGACAAAACACAAGTTAATAAAATCAAGACAGACGAGCTCAGAAAACACCCGAGTTCATGAAAACAGGAGAAACATTGTTCTTTTAATATGCAGCAAGAGTGACATGCTGCTCTCCCGGCTATCAATAAAGAACTGTTTGCAAAATGGTATCACGGCTCATAATATTTGTAAATAAATAAAATAAAAACGTAAATCTTGCGCAAACCTGGAACATAAAAAAGAGGATTTCCTTTCAGAGAGATAATGCCGAGTGTGCTCTTGGCAATCCCCATTGTCTTTTCCTTATAAGGAATATTAATGAGAACTAACAGACAATGATGCCCAGGAAAGTATAGGGGATGTTATTAGAAGTAATTGTAATGTAAATGTGAAGAAAGAAAAAGGGGACGAAAAGACAACTTGCCACCGGCAGGGACCGAACCTGCGACCTTCGAATAACGCGTCCGATGCCTTAACACTGAGCTACGGTGCCGGTCATCCCTCCGTCCACTTTATAGGGTGCATATGCGCATTTAAACGTGGGAGCGTCAGTCAGCGCCGCCTGTTGCCATTATGGCGAGTGTGTTTAAATGCACATATATACCGCGTTTAAATGCACATATATACCGCGTTTAAATGCGCATATATACCCTATAAAGTGGACGGAGGGATGACCGCCACCGTAGCTCAGTGGTAGACCATCGGACGCATTATTCGAAGGTCGCAGGTTCGGTCCCTGCCGGTGGCAAGTTATCTTTTCGTCCACTTTTCTTTCTTCACACTTACATTACAATTACTTCTAACATCCCCTATACTTTCCTTGGCATCACCTATACTTTCCTTGGCAGAGACTGTCTATCTGATGCTTATCGTCTGCACTCACACAGAACATGTTTGAGGTCCCAACAACGAACTATGATACGTTTTAGAGCTGCCCTTCGCTCAGCTCGTATTTTACACGTTCTTAAAAAAATGCCCTTTATCCAGGACAAAAAAACTTCATCATTTAGGTCACGTAGTGTAATTCAATAGACGTAAATTACCGACAACGCAGCCCTAGAAATACTTTCAATGTTTAATAAATTTACTAGAACAGCACCAGGAGGCTTGAGTTATCTCACAACACTACCCGGGCCCTCAAGGTATAGATAACGACGCACTCGAATGCATATAAACGGGCGTGTACCTACCTTCAAATGTCCTGTTCCACATTTTCTTTGTAATGTAACTTCCATTTGTGATGGGAATACCGTCAATTATGGTTTCGTTGATGGCCAAGGCGTACAGGATCACGGCTTCGTAGAAGGCTGATACAAATGGGTTCACCTACGCTCAATGAGAAAAAGAAACAGTAAGAAAACACGCCAGTGTTTAGACAGTGAAAAAGTATTTCAAACTAACTGTCTCATCTTCCAAAAACTAATCACACTTCTTGCAGTGATCTTTATTTTAGTCTGTGCTTAAATAACATGCCACAATCACAAATGTATCTATCTGGCTGCTCCAAGATTTTTTTTACTTTGTCTACTAGTTTGTTGGAGCAGCACAAAGGTTGCGGTGAGCGGCTGCTGACCTGAAGGTCGCAGGTTCGATTCCGACCATGACGGTAGCGTCTCAGTGGAGGCGAAATGCTAGTGACCCGTGTACTGTGTGATGTCAGTGCACGTCAGAGAACACCTGATGGTCGAAAGTTTGCAGTCCTCCACTGCCGTGATGCCCCATAATCGTACTGTGGTCTTGGCACGTAAAATCCCAGATATTATTATATTTTGTCAACTACGGTTACACACAACATGTAGTGTATGACTGTTCAAAGCGCAGCCCCTTCTTGTCCCCTTTTAGTGTTTCATAAATTATTACCAAGCGAACAGAAACATTTGGTATACTTGTTTCGCGAACACTATTAGCCACTTAGTATGGAAGCTTGGGCGTGTTGGTTATACATCGGAGGGAACACAGCGCAAAGGAAGACGGGGACAAGGAAGAACGACGCACACACAGCGCTGGGCATAGGCGTACGCTGTGTGTGCGTCGTTCTTCCTTGTCCCCGTCTTCTTTTGCGCTGTGTTCCCTCCGAACTATTAGCCAGCAACACAAAACTTTATGATTGCATTTCGGGAACCACGAAAGCAAGAGTACTCGCACAGCTTTAAGCGCGGTATTCTCAAGCTTCTCAAGAAAAAAATTGTCCTTTCACACAGGAATAAGGGGTGAATTTTCCAACTACTCTTGCTGACTGCGCGTCAGTGAACTCAATATTTGCGCAGCACTTCCCCTGTTCGAATCTGTCTCGTTTCTATGTGCATCCAAGTTAATCGAATGGAAACATTCGGTTTGAATCCTTTGTATTCTCATCACTTCCTTTCTTTATTTGATTTGTTTTTCCCGACTCGCACGGGTCCGTGTTCGAGCTACATCGTTGCGGAAAGGAAAGGGGGGGGGGGGGGCTACTTAGAAGAAAAAACTGTTGCAAAGAAGTTCTACTGAAAGGGAGAAATCGTGTTTCACGCGTCGCAGCAAGGAGATGTTCTTTTAAGTCTCGCTGTACAAACGGGTAGAGCACAGTGTTTGCCTTTCAATATTTTTTTTTGCATGCAATAAAAAGGCTGTAATAAAGAAGCCATGCCATAAAGAATAAAGCAGAATAAAGATTGGCTTTTCTCATAAATATCGACCCGTGGCCCGAAAATAAAGTGTGAGAAAAAATGAGGCACTTGACACCTCGGGCCTCTGTTATAAAGGTTCTGATTAAAAAAAAAAGGGGGGGGGGGGTATTTTCTTGACTTACGGCCACCTTTGGCAACGGCGGTTTCTCTTTAATAAATTTTACTAAATGAAAATTTAAGATATGCGTCTAGAGTGGCAGCCAACAATGCCAAAATCACAAGTGGGAAACACAGCAAAAAAATTACACCATCTCCCGCTAAAGGGAACCATGTGTAGATGTGAAGCAGCGGGCGCTAACGCTTACACTGGCGGCGGCGTTGACGCTGGCGCTCATCGCAGCGTTGCGCCGGAGAGAAAACTGGGGAGGCGAAAAGCACGCAGTGATGGAGTGGTAGGAGAGGAGGTTTTTTTTATTTTTATTTTTTTTTAAAGGGGTTGCGCATGCGCAGTAAGTGAGGCCTCGAGGCACACCACCACCACCGGATTAAGCTTCGCCATAAGATGCTTCACATCTAAAAAATGGAAAATGGAAATAATAATACCAGACTGCCGTTCGTGAGACATCAAGGGAGAGAAAGTGCAGCAAGATCAGAACAGGCAGAAAACGATAATGCAAAACAATGTATTCGGTACCAATCTGTCCGCATCATTCGGAGTTGCTTCCCAGTTCATTGGTCACAAACCATCATCTAGCATAACTTCGTGAACTAGTTCACTTTATGGTGGTTCCTACTAAGAGGAAATATTATTCGACTTTGTGTTTTCTAAATGGAGCGAGTAGAGCTTGCCACAGTTTGCCTTTTTTTAAAAGAGTTTATTACCTTACGAAATAATTGTTATTTTGAAATTTTTCGGTTTGCCATGAAGACGGTATCTTTATTGAAAGCCTGAAAAGCAAAACACCTTTCTGAGTTACTTCATGTCAAGCGCCTGTTTGCAATGCGCAAGCGCTTTTTTTTTTTTTTTTTATGCGTGAGCACTGGTTCAAACTGCGCTCGCGTTTGCTGCTCGAGGCAGCGGCACTGTCTATTTCTTTGCGCCAACAATAGCCCTCATTTCGCATAACCATCAGTCTCAGCATATTTACAGGTCTATACTCATAGAGTCTATCAAAGCTGCTTAGATAGTTGACCCTCTTCGACCCAGTGAACCTTCTGGTTTCACCCGAATATCACAATACAGCACCATCCCCCACCAATGAAGAGACAGTACAAAAGAGGATCACTACAATCGCACCCCCGGGTAGCTCCTAACCAAAGAAACCCAGAAATGGGAATATACTTCCGGACTGCTAGTTTTGTCTCTTTATGTCAGGCCCAGAAATAGATGCAGACTGCCCCACGAAGACCGAAGATGAGTAGGAGATGGAAAGTTCTGAGTAGCCGAAGGAGGTCCGAAGTAGAACAGTGGCAGTGCTCAGATTGCGAGGTTCTGAATAGCCAGGGAAACGGCGTGGCAAAAAAAGAGGAAAAAAAATGGAAGGAAACACCGAATTGGATGCATAAGGAAAGAAAGGGGTGTAGTGAATAGCTTGATCAAATGAAGAATTGAGAAAAGAAAACACGTCTCGCTAGCCTGTGGAGTTAGAATAAAGAAAAGTTAGTAATTGCTGATCGTACCTGTAGTGCGCAGGACAATTAGAACGTGTAGGCGAACGTGAAGAAAAATAACGAGAGAGAAAAAAGGAAACAATTGCGAGGATAAGGAAAGCCTTGGACAATAGAAGAAGAATACCGAATGTGAGAGGGAGAGTGGGAAAGAAAAGGGAAAACAGGGGGAAGCGGAGCGGGGCGGGGGGGGAGGGGACTCAGTGGCGGGAACGAGGATGACAAAGTAGAACGACGAGGCGAAAGGCTTCCGCTGCCACTCCACGTCCAGAGAAGGGCGTGAGAACAGGTGGAGGGGGGTTCTTAGCTTAGATCGATATCAACGAAGCGCACTGAAAGGCAATGGCGACGACGAGGCAAGCGAGTGCTTCGCCGTGGTACCTTGTCAGTTGTATGCAGCTTCGAATCCATCCTGCACGGATCCCCATTTCTTTGTGCTCCCCGAGCAGATGGATGAAGAAGAAGAAAACGAGCGCAGCGAAAATGCCAAGCGCACGAAGAAGATAAAATGGAAGGAGAAAAAAGACAGCAGGAACAAGAGAGGATGGTGATGAGCGGCATATTGAGTCAAGCTGTTAGCGTAAGCGAGGCAAGCAACAATCCAACGAGAGGTCCGACCACTATGCGAGCTTTCGTTTTCTTTCTTTCTTTCTTTCTTTCTTTCTTTCTTTCTTTCTTTCTTCTTTCTTTCTTTCTTTCTTTCTTTCTTTCTTCTTTCTTTCTTTCTTTCTTTCTTTCTTTCTTTCTTTCTTTCTTTCTTTCTTATTCTCTATCCTTTTCTAATTGAGTGTCGCGTTCTTTTCTAATTCCTCGCGCTACCTGTGCTTCGAAGATCCTGCAGTAACGACGCCTTTGGTGCGATCATCGTCCAATCTACTTGTTAGTTTTTATTCCCCAAAAAGAAACTGAAACGCCTGGAAATAGGATTTTACTCTTGCAAGTGAAGCTGCGTAAAAAGTGCGGACAACCAAGAATGTAGCCCTTAGCATTGCCCGCTTCCTCTTGAATAGCGTTGCTAAACGAAGCCTATTCCGGACTACTTTCAATGAACACTGGTTTTGTATTTGTTGCCGATACGGCTTGTTGTGAAAGTACGCTTTCAATATGTATCTGATAATGAAAGGACAATGTTGGTATCATCCATTCCTATAGAACGAAGGCGCAAAGGCAACCTCTACAGTTTTCTCAAAAGTATAGAACTGAGAGCATCCCATTCGCGTATAATTTAACAACTTTGGAAATGTTCCCTGCTTTCCTCTGTAATACCGAATAGAAGATCCTGGGAACGTTCCACCCCTTTTCCCGTACTGACGTAATCTTGGAAGGCTTGCACTAGCTTCTTTAACGTGTAAGCTTTTTGTGCTCACTGTCAAAGTCAGTCTTTCATGCATGCTTGCAGACAAGCTCGCAATCACCAGAGAGGCAAGGTATGCGCACCAATCTGTCGCAAGTGCATTCCAAGAAAGGTAGTATAGAAAAAATACGGACGCTAGAAGCTCAACAGCCGTTCCGGCGCACGCCATTCGGCCAGCCTGTCGCACCGGCCCTACAGGCTTTCCGCTTTAATTACTGTCGTTAGCGAGCGCCTTGATTGCAGACGAAGTGAATGCCGGCCGATCGCGTCGGTTGGGTGGCGCGTGTAGTGGCCACATTCTGCAACACCGAGCCGCCTGACCTCGTCCGTGTTGTAGTCGAAGTCGAACTCCTTGCGAGCTGTCTCCCGCAGGGCCTGCTTGAAGTGCGAAAACTCGGGCGTCTCGGCGATTCGCGTCTGTACCACCAGCAGCGCTTCGTAGGCTTTGCGCGCCCGCTGGTTGCGCTCCGCTGTGTCGGACTCCCGGTACCAGGGCCGCGTGTTGCGTGTGTTACGTCTGTGAGCGAAAAGAGAGGCGGTACATATTAAGCCTGTGGTAAACATGCAGCGCGCAGCGGACTTCGTCTGCTTGCAACAAGTACGCAGAAATGGTAGCGACAGATGGAATGTTGTGGGTTGCTGCAGGTGAGCATCAGGGTTCAAAATGCCAACCTTATTCACTAGTTCCAGGCAAGCCTGGTGACGGATGTAAACCGTTTACAACTTGACCGTTTTGCAGTTACGCTAAGTTTGATACGAGAAATCCAAAGTGCCAAGGGCAGCGGCCTTATGAAGAGGTGGTGAGACGAAGGGGGGCCACCCACAGGCGCTAAATTTCAACAAATAATTTACTTGACTCAAACCACAAACACTTATAGATTGAGAGAAAAACTCATGCATGCGCAGGAACAGCTGCATCGAGGAAAAAAACTTCTTTCTTTGTCAAAGATAGTGACGGTGTACTAACGCCCTCTCAACCAAGCCTATGAACAGTTGCTGATTCAATGATCAATCTAGCACTTTCGTCACAGTGCTTACGCACAATGAAACACTCATCAAAAAGCGGGAAGCAATCACACGTGCTACAATGCACAGCTTACCATCCCGTCTTGATAAATTTCTACATATGTCTTGTCCCGTTTTCATAGGTCTCTGCGATAAACTCTTAGGATAATTCGTACCAAAAAGGTTCAGAAGTCAGCCCTTGATAAGAGAAGGTGCACTTGCACAGACGCTATGGCTATCGCGTTTGCATACTTTACGCGTAATGTACGTGAAAGTATTTTCAGTACGCTAAGACGCCTCAGTATCTGGGCAACCCACGAGCAACCAGCGGAGCTATACTATAAAGAGCTCCTGTGGGCTCCCCTCAGAATGACTGACAAAATTTGTCTGGACGTTCACGTTTTTTATATAGGGTATACTTGTACATAGTGCCGCGCAAGCAAGCAAGCAAGCAAGCAAGCAAGCAAGCAAGGCAAGGCAAGGCAAGGCAAGGCAAGGCAAGCAAGGCAAGCAAGCAAGGCAAGCAAGCAAGCAAGCGAGCAAGCAAGCAAGGCAAGCAAGCAAGCAAGGCAAGCAAGCAAATAAATAAATAAATAAATAAATAAATGAGTGTGATGCTCGCGAAGTGTCTTAATCGCAATTTTTGAACGTCTCCCTGTTCAGAGCCTCATTTATTCGTCTGTTATGTACTTCTTTATTGGTTGTAATTATTGTCATGTAACACCATTATCGTCGTTGGGTCAGTAACGTTTTCATGCAATTGTTTCTGTATTATTTGTGTTTATGATGCATCTTGTCCTAAGTTATAGTCGTAATTTTGTGTTATGCAATCCCACCACTGCCTAAATGTCATTTCTATTGTTTATTTCTGAGTCCTAGTAGTTTTGTATTGTGTATTATGTACCACACGCATGTGGTTATGCTGTGCAGTGAATGCGTGTATGGTGCTGGAGGCCTAGTCAGGTGACGTTTCTTGTAACGTCACCATTTACCGCAAGCACCATGACAATCTTGTATTGTTGCACAAAATGAATAAAAAAAATGAATAAATAAACCGTCATGTAGCTCGACAGAACCAAGATAATGTTGTTTAACGGTGCTTAGGGCTAGTCAAACTGTTTTTAGTGCGGCCTGGCTGTCGCATGCTGTCGTCGTCGCTTGGCGTAACGCTCTGTGTGTAGCATGTTAGGTAGTGCGCGCCAAGGAGAAGTCTTCTTCCTCTTGTTCTTCGAGCGCCTTCATGATCATTTATCATCATAAGCACAAAAAAAAATAACTACTAGTGGGCTTGGCGTAACGAAGGCAAAACCACGTATAAAAACAGAAAAAAAAACAGGAAGCAAGCGCGAAATAGGAAAGAAAGGGAAAGGAAAAAAAGAGCAAGAAAAAAAGACAGAAATAGATAAAGAGAGAGGAAAAAAATAAATAGAGATTAAGAAAGAAAAAGAGAAAAAAACGGAAAAAAAAGGAAAAGAAAGAAAGAGAAGAGGAAAGAAAAAGAAAACTGAAAAGAAACAAAGAAAACTGCCCGGCTCCGCACTTCCTTCAGGCTTGGCACCCCTAGTGCAAAGCTGCCTTAATTTTTTTTTGCACGCCTAATTACATCAATAACTCTTACTAAGAAATTATTAAAGGTGCGCAGCAAGCTGCACGGTACATTTTAGTATATTACGGCCTTCGTTTCAGTTATGCAACTTTGCAGAGCCAGTGGAAAATAAAAAAAAGTTATCAAGATAGTTTTACCGCACGGCCTAGAATAGCCTCAGTAATGCTTCCGCTCTGATTACAACATTTCAGAAGTTCTTCATTTAACCACGAATTATGTAACGAGGAAAAGTACAAAAATAGCCTGGCCTGCACCTAGGGACAGACATGTCGCGTTAAGAAGCACGTGCATTATACAAAATTTCTCTGGAAGTCACGTGGTACACACACTCTCTCTCTCTCTCTCTCTCTCTCTCTATATATATATATATATATATATATATATATATATATATATATATATATATATATATATATATATATATATATATATATATATATATATATATATATATATATATATATATATATATATATATATATGTACACGCATGTTCAGAAAGCTAAAGGAATAGCGTCTTTGCTCATCGACGCTACACGCACTGCAAACAAAAAAAAAAACGCAATGTGAACACAGCTATACGACTGAACGTCCATTGCTCCGTGGCATAAAATGTTAATCATCGGTAGTGTCGAACGGGAATAAGAAATGACGCATGGCGCTACTTACGTGGCGAACACTTCCACGGAGAAGAACACGAAGTCCCCATTGTCCATGCCGAGGTCTTCTGCTGTGAGCATTATCTCCCACACCGTGTCGGGGGGACGCGCATATGACGACGACTGCGAAAAAGACAAAAAATGACACGACAGGTAAGAAGCCAAGCTTGCGCAATCAGTGCATCTTTAAAGAAAAGATTCAGAAACTGTTCTGTGCGTCACAATTTTCAAATGTGTTCATTGCACTCGGTAGCTGTCCCCTGTTCATTAGAACGAACTTTCAACAATAGCGCACTGAACGTAGTTAAAGCTTTTAATTGTTAACTGAAAAACCGGGCCTGTCTATCCGCTTTAGTTTGTTTAGTAATGAACGACAATTCGAAGACAATAATATGCGTGATTGCAAGGGCTACATCGTTTACATTGTGCATAAAAAAAGAAATATTTGTTTTAGCTCGCTGTCATTGCGAGTACTGGAACTGTTTAATGGAAAGTGGCATTTCGTTAAAGAAGAAAATAAGAAAACATGTGAGACACTTAAGTTTAGTAAGCAGCCAACAACTGAGACACAACTAAAAAAAAAAAAAAAAAAAAAAAAAAAAAAAAAAGGAAAAACGCTTTCGACCTTACGACCTTGTATAAACCATGTTGCAGCTGTTGTGCGCTATGAAGGACTTCATTATAACCCATTGTCGCAATATTGTGTCAGAAAACAACTCGTTTATGCTTATTTTAACAGCATGCAAGAAATATTACCAGTAAATAGTCTACAACGCCCAGATGTTTACCCAAGTTATGAAGCGTCGGACGCATTCAGTCCCCAAATAATTACTAATAAGACTGATGCCAATCGGCGTAGGCATCGCTTGTCAGATCTAACAGCAGTACTTTGTGTCTGTTCTTTGTGACAAGTTCAGGAATGCTTCATTCAAAGACTCAGTGCTTGTCGTGTCTGGTACACTCCCATTACAATCAATGTAAACTTGCTGAAAGTAATTGCGCAGTGGTTATTGTGCAACCGTCAATGTCTTTTTTAGTCCGCAAAACTGCAACTTCGCTAACTGGGGTGTGCAAAAAGACAGGGACGAGAAAGACACGCAACACTGAACAATCGTTGTTCCAATGTTCTCTGTGTTCTTTGTCCCAGTATTTTTGAGCAGCATTTCTCCTCAGTTAAGTATGAACAAACTTGTCCAAATCAAAGTCATTCTGCCACAGTGCGCGTGGCATAGAAAAAGTGCAAGTATATTAAATGTAAAGAGAATCAATACATGAGCGCTCTTACTGTGAAGAGATGCAATCCGAGCACGCGAACGAGATAACAAAAGCACATTACGAAGGAAAGAAAAAAAAACATGGCTGATCCCTCCGTCATAGAAATCGGCATAACACGAAAGTGAAAAGTGTCTTATTTTGTAATGATAATGAGAGTTCGTACAATGTCTATTACTGTTTAACAGTTATAGCCCCGTCTGACGTGGATGCACCCACGTGGCACATCCCCGATGGGGATGTGCCTAGTGGCACATCCCCATCGCGACGACTAACGCCCATGATCGTGATTTATCCGCTGTGGTAGTTAAACTTTTTAACCTATACCTGGACACAGCGTACCACGAATCGCGCGCAGAGATGACATCAACAAGCACGTAATAAACACTGGTGATGTGCACTTCTTCAAAGCTTCATGATTTAAGGAGACAAACGGCACGGCGTGCGCTCCCGAGGGATGCGGTAAACTACGCATGTATACTCCTGCATACACTACCACACTGCGCTTCAGCAACACGGGAGGCAGAGCTTGAACCGCGAACGCGCGCAGGCGTCCCACGTCCTGCTGGCCTCCGTCTCGCTTCACCAAGGTACCACATTCGCCCATCGATATCACAGGCTTTCTGCACCGCTTACTGCAGCAGTCTTATTAGTCGATGCCATTGCACTCGACGTAGTCGGCGGCAGAACACCACTCGTGCATGTGGAGGCGCACTACTCCGACAACAAGCCGTCACACGTCAACACGAAGTGAAAGGCAAAGAGCATAACTAGAGCGACACATAACTACGTCTAGGGCGACTCCCCGATGCTAGCGCGGCCAGTGTTTGTTGCTGCTATCAAGACGCTTTCACCATGACCTCCGAGATTGCGCGTCGGCGTGCAATCTCGGACGCCATGCTTTAACTGCGTCGTCGACGAATCGCTCTCCATCGGTACGTGTCATGCCGCATTACTTCTCTTCATCGTTCACAGACGGCGGCACCGCCGGCCGTCGCCAACAGAGAGCACCGAGCAAGAGAGATTGTGTGAGAGATATAAGGCGCGTTGCTAGAATGTCCTCCGTCTACTTCTTTAGCTCAGTCGGTAGAGCGTCGGGCGCTCACAGTCGCGGGCTGAGGAGTTGGAGGTTCGTTTCCGGATGGGGGAACATTTATCTAGAAGTTTTTTTCTTTCTCATTTGGTGGCGTCCATTTTATCAACGTCATATGCGGGACGAAAATACGTCAGTAAAGTCTTGGCGGGCCTCGGCATAAAACACTTACGTGTTAAAAACATGCACAGAACATCGTTTGAAGCTCCCGAAATCAAAAGAAACGTTAAATTTCGCTTTGCGCTGACAAGTAAGTAAGTAAATAAGTAAGCGGTTGAGTGAGTAAGTAAGTAAGTAAGTAATAAATAGAGGTGTTGCGATGGCTGGATTTGAACTCTGGCCTTCAATTATCAAAGGCCTTCTTTAATTCTTCTATGGTATCGGAAGCCTTCTATTACTTGGGTTATCACTAACATCTGCGAAACAGACACATGTCGGCGCCCGACCGGCTTCTTAAAGCTAGCTTATTCTTCTCGCATTCACCGATAAATCTCCAATGCATTGATATTTTTTCGCAATTATTTAATGAGGAGACCTTCACGCGTGTCTGCTATCAGCGGAAAGATGAGCGATTCATTTTAGAAGGGTTCATGTTTGTGTGGTATCCATACTGGAAATTTTGCCGCGCGAACTTTAAGAATACATACAATATATGCTTTCGCTATAATCTCAGAAACTATGTTCCCTGGTATAAGTAGAAATACTAGCACTAGACTTGCACTGTCCAGCAACTAGTTCACATTATTGCACTGCACCATAGGAATTTCAGCCGTTGTACACTGGTCGTCGAGGATTATATGTGGGATCTGGAAACCTTACGGCGTAACGCCTATATAAGCACTCAAAGCAATGTTTTTTGCATCTTTTTCTATAGAAAATGCATCGTGAAAACATGATCCCTCCATAGGCATCGATAATGTTTAGATGCATACCGGCAGATCTATTTTGCGTGGTTTGGGGAGTGGACACTTGATTACTTCAAGAGTTTCATAAAATTTAGCTTGTTCGTTATAGTAGGTGAAACAGGTAGGGATAAATTAACGACAATGATGAAGACGACGGACGATGTTATAGAGCCGCCTAATGAGAAAAAGCCGTTTCAAAAGAAAATCTATTTCAAAATTAAAATGAAATAATTAGGCATCATGTGTCAAAATCACAATAGACGTATCAGGCGCATACATTACACTATCTGAGCTTGACCTAAGACATATTTAATACAATGTAATTATAATTTTGCGGCCCAATCAGGCAAATGATTTCCTTCGCAAGTGCTTTTTTTTTCCGATAGCCAACCACGTATTATAAGAGTTATCTATTTTCTAAGAATTAGCTGGAATATCCTTTCTCAAAAGCTTTCGGCGGAGCTACCTCTTCCTAATATAGCGCAAATTTATTTAAACATTTATTACTAATCTTAATTGAGAATCGTCCGTAACGTCGTCGTAGAGTATGCAACAATTTACTCGCACTGGTACACACTTATTCAAGTTTCACGTCTCTCTGAAAAGTGCAGTAGTCAATGGATTTGCTGTGCACGACTCCGTGTACCCCGGAAATACTACATCCGTATTTTTTTTATCTCTTTTTGCTTTCATATTCGGGTTTCGAAAGAAACCAGCAGCAGGATGTTGGGCTGCGGCCGTGTATACTTTAGTCGCCTGTGTACTGCGAGTCTCCTAACAGAGTTCTCGAAGGCCGGCAGCTTGTATCAACAAGAAACTATTTCGGGATGCGCTGAGACTTCCGGCAGGGTAACAAGCGCCGCTGCCACAGAACAGTCGTTCGCGGTTTCACCGTATGCCGCAGAATCATCAGAAGGGCAACGAAGAATCCTTTCTCACCTAATAAACTAGTCATCAGCTTAATTATGAATTATATTTCGTGCTACGTCCTTTTCACAAAAAAAATTACCCAATCTCCCGCTAAAGGGAACCATGTGTGGATGCGAAGCAGCGGGGAGATAATTAGCTTGAGCGGGAGGAACGTCGCCGCTCTCATTGCACGGCAGTGGTCCGGGAGCTCATCGCGGCACTGCACAAGAGAGAGAATGAGGCGCGCGCGCTCCGTCATTTTCATACCACGGAACTACCGCGGGGCCCCCCAGCGGAGTATGCGGCTGTCACACCACCTGTCGTGCGCGCCGCTCCGTAGAGAATTCCTAGAGGAAAGGACGGGGGGGGGGGGGGGGGGGACGCGCATGTGCTGTGGGGGATGTGGGACGCGGGCGCCGCTCCGTAGAGTAGATGATTCCTAGAGTAGAGGAAGGGGGGTGAGCGTACGAGAGCATAGGGGGAGGGGGACGCGAATGCGCTGTGGGGGGTGTGGGACGCGGGGGGCCGCTCCGTAGAGTAGATGATTCCTAGAGGAGAGAAAGGGGGGAGTGTACGAGAGAGAGGGGGAGGGGACGCGCATGCGCTGTGGTGGTGTGGGACGCGGGAAGGACTAAGCCCCCTCCAAACACATGCAAGCAATCTTAAGGAATGGGGTCAACCTGGGCAACAGGCACCACCTGCCTAGCCATTGCTAAGCAGCCTCTCTGTGCTCTCGGCCATGACTCAAGGAATGGGGTCAACCTGGGTGACAGACACCACCTGCCTAGCTATTGCTAAGCAGCCTCTCTGTGCTCTCGGCCATGGCTCTGATGACATGATAGGGTTGACGGCCTTCATATTACTACAGTGTTCTGGTTCGCATAATGGGTGCTTCCCTACTTCATGAAAGTGGCCGGACGCGGGACACGGGACGCGGGACACGGGACGGGGGGACGCGGGACGGACATAGGCCGGAGCATAAGATGCTTCCCATCTAAAAAGGTATGGAACGTAGACCACTTCAGTGGCACAGTAGTTACGGTGCTAGTCTGCTGATCCGAAGGTCGTGGGCTCAATCCCGGCCGCGGCGGTCTCATTTCAATGAAGCCGAAATGCTAGAGGCTAGAGTGTACAGGGTGATGTGAGGGCAGGTTAAGGAACACCAGATGGTCAAAATTTTCATAGCCATCCACTACGGCGTGTCTCGTAATCATATCGTGGTTTCAGCACGTGAGAACCCCAGATTTAATTACGAAGTATGGAACGTAAGGCGAGGATCGCAGACATTTGTACAGAAATACGGAAATACTTTTTGTCCTGGTCGTAGTTTCTCTGCGTTTTAGCCACGTAAGAGCCTGCTCGTTCAAGCCAAATCTTTACTGTATAATATTTTCCTCAAACCTGTGCCACTTATTGTGTTAACTTTGCACACCAATTCAGCCTGTATGAGGTTGCAAACTTGGAATTAAATTCGCAGCTCTTTCGGTAAGCCGGCTGTTTCCCACCGATCGGCTGCCTCTGCAAGTGAATAGTATGTACAGCTTAAAAATTCCCTGCTGTTTTCTGTTATGAAGAATTTTAAGCTGAAGAAAGTTTGCCAAATGCGGGTCCCTGGTTATCGTATACCGGTAGTGATAGTCCACAGGGGCTTTTAATGCGTTGCCTAGGAGCGATAAAATAACTTCACTGTTGAGGAGCTCTTGGTCAGCGAGAGTGAACGAACGGAGAAAGCGGGGGGGAGGGGCGGATGCTAAAGGCAAACCCATTTTTGAGTATATTACTAAATGATGATGCGTTGAAATTACTTTTTGATAGTCGTTATCGCTGACCGTTATACCGATCTTTCTTGGGGGAATATAGGGTAAGGTGGGGCAAAATACGTTAAAAATTTGAAAATAGTGAATATTATTTTTTATTTCACTCGTTACCATTAAACGTTATTGTAGAATCTTTCCTTTCGGTGCAAGGTATATGCTACATAAATATGATCATGTTGACGCAGTTCAAAAGTTTATTTTAAAAACAAATAAAAAATGTATCAGATGTCTTATTTTGCCCCAACCTGCGGGGCAAAAGGAGACGCGGCGTGGGGCAAAACGAGATAGTGTGAAAAAAATTTCATCCTTTCAGTTTTTGCAGTAGAAGCGCTTGAAATTCGCTTCGCGGGTCTTCACGCAGTCGTCACGAGCCCACACCTTGCGCACTACGCATTCAATCCAGACAGAACCAGGCGCTGTGTTGCTCCAAAACTCCTTGAGGATCAAAAACCGTCAGTCTTTCTTTGTTCTAATGTTGTCTTTTGTAGAACGCTTGCATTTAATTTGCTTATTACACAGTTGGAGGCTAGATATGTTCTGACGCATCTTCTTCGCTTCTTTTTTGCCGTTTTGATGCAGAACTGCACACGCGTTTCGTGGATTTCAACTTCTTCAGCCGGACTTTGTGAGGCGATGAATTTAAAACTGCGCTAGATTCGAATTTTCTCGCGCTTTCTTTTTTTTTAATTTCGGTGTTGGAGAAATATCCTTAAAACTCGATCCCAAGACGCGTTTGTCAACAGCTTGACTTGCAAATTCTTCCAGTTTTTTCATGCGCCTCTTGAGAGCATCCTTGTTAACGCGGAACAATCTCGATGCAGTGCAAACGGACTGAATCTTGTCCCGAACAGCAGTCAGTGCTTATTCACTTCGTTTTCCTCCCAGGAAGCTCTATATGATATTCTTTTGTGCGTCCGAACCCTCCTGAACAAAGAAATATAATATATAATGAGTGTAAGTAAATGGTTCACTTCAATAAGGCACTCTTTAAGGTAATTCGATTTTTTTTGTCGCATTTTGCCCCTCTCACATGCCTGAATTAAAAAAAAAATTCTGCTTTGGCCCCGTGCACAAAATGAACGAAACTTTTGG
>JALIZH010020823.1:0-24902 GCA_030522465.1 Rhipicephalus appendiculatus | reverse complement strand
AATGTAACAACAGGGTGCATTGGCTCAGTTTGCGTCGAGCTTGCCTCAGTTTAAATAATTGTGGTATCTTTTGTCTGCTAAAAGTAATCCTAATGCGCCTTTGTTAAACTTCTGCGAATACTCATTTCAAGTACAATGTTACGAAATTCGTGAGTTGTTTTGGAAATTGCTACCATACCAGTCCAAACTGCTTTTAAAATGGTTGGAAGCGGAAGATGGAAGCACGCGATCAAAATATCCGCAAACAGGGGTTGCGTGCTCGAGCGGACGTTTCGACAAATGGACTTCTGTTCTTCAAGCCTTGAAGAAGACATATCCACTTGTCGATGCCGTGTCGCGTCATCGAAAGTGCATGCACTGCACCAACGTATGTGCATGCGCGCTCAAGGGCACATAGCATAAAAACAGCTACGCTATCTACAATAAACGATTCTTTGCCTGGCGCTTTCCGAGTGTGTTACTGCCACGGCACGATACTACAGTGGCGACGAGGGTGGGGACCATGCCAGTGTGATCGGCAGCGGGCCCGCATCGGAGCATGGCGTCACGCCCCCCCCGGTTTTCGACGAGACGCTGAGCAGCTGCAGCATGTACAAGATACGCCTGGAAGCTTATTTTGAGGGAAATAAGATCAACGACAGTACAAAACGCAGTACTCTTCAGCTGTCTTCGTTGAGTGATAATGTCGTCCGCCTATTGCAAGGTCGCCTTTCAACGATGTCGATCAACAGCCGAACCTACGAGCAAATCGTCGAATACCTGGAAGAACAGTACAATCCCCAAGTTAATGAGACAGCAGCAAGTTTCTCGTTCTTCATGCGCAAGCAACAGGCCGCATCGTATGTGGCATTCGGGACGACGATGCCCGTCGTTGCCTTCGCACGCCCAAGAAGCTAACTGTCGAGGAGGTGAAAGAATTCGCCATGGCATCAGAAAAAGCGCTGGATAACGTGTGGCCAGCATCAACGCTTTGCAGTCGCAGCGAGGGCAGCGATACTGGACAGAGCAAGGCGTTGGTGAAGCAAGCAGGCATTCATGCGATAGATGTGGTGGGCCGCACGCTACTCGCACATGCCGTCATCGAAACGCAAGATGATATTATTGTGGCATTAAAAGACACCTGGCAAAGGTTTGCAGCCGTCGGTGTTCTCAGGCGGTGGGCGGATTTGCCGTAGAGGCAGAAGAAGGGGGAGAACGAAGAAGAGATGCTGCTTGATATCGTTGCTCGCAGCTCCGGCGATGGTGCTACATTGAAACCTTGCGAGGAACATTTGACCTGACAGGGTCGGAAACGGGGCATGATCATAGACACAGGTTCGCCGGTCTGCGTCATCCCAATGAACACATTTAAGAAGCATCGCAAGCGGTGGGCGGCCCTGGAGGAGCCATCGCTCCGGTTAACATGCTTCTTTGTGTCATTACCTGGTGTTGGTCAGATGACTATGAATGTACAGTCGAGTTCAACCGTTGTAGAGAGCACAGTAATCGTTGTAATGCCTTGCGAATTTTTCGCGCCGGCTACTGTCGCCACGCCCGATCCAGACAGTTACGTTCAACAACTCCGTTTCCTCTTCTCACGCCTGCGTCCTTGCCCTTGTCGAGATGCATCGTCGACTGACGTTTTTGTCAGCGAAGACATGGCCACTGCGAGTCACGTTTTCGTCCGGCGTGAAGGTATCCGACCGTCCCTTACGCCTCCCTACGACGGCCCCTTCAAAGTGCTCAGCCGGACAGAAAAATCTGTCACCATCGAGCTCAACGGACGTGTAGAAGTCGTAGCGATCGACAGAGTCAAACCCGCCTACCTAGCGACCGCGCCAGCGTTATGTGCTTTTAACCTCTTTGCCGCCGCTGAAGAACAGGATTTACCCGATCGCCTGACATGAAAGACTGTTTCTTGGGCGCCAATGCACATCACTGCCCTTCTCATAAAAGGGGGGAGCCATCTAGCGGCCATCGTTATCTTCATCGGCCGCCTACAAATTATGGCTAGCTCAGGCGCATGTGCCTCGTTCTTCGTGCGGCGCGCTTCGAGTTTAGTAAAAGAATAGTCTTCTGCTCCTGCCATCGGCCTGTACGCTTCCCTGGTCTCTCGCTCGCCGCCACACGCATTGTTACAGAGGACCTAACCTCAGTCCCTATATGTTGGTTGTCAGGGACCACTCCTCTGCGGTCGGAACACGAAAGAGGCATTTCGCACGGCAGGGGTGTCCCTTTCAGACGTCGGTAAATCCTCGAGTGTAAATGTGTTGCGTGAAAATGCTGAAGTGAATCCCCTGCTAGAAGTATTTTCGGATCTTTTTTGAAGACAACCTTGGTTGTTGTAAGGGGCCACCTGTGAAACTGCACCTCAAAGATGGAGCCCACCCACGTTTTTGTAAGACATGTACAGTGTTCTATGCTATGCGTGCAAAAGTTTCAGCCGAAATCGACCATCTCGTGCAAGACGAGGTGCTCTCGCCGGTAAACATTTCGGAATGGGCAACTCAGGTGGTTCCAGTCGCAAAGAACGGCGACATTCGGTTGTGCGGGGACTTCAAGTTGAGCGTCTTGACCGTCAACCTCGCGTCGCACTTGGAAAAATACCCCTTGCCCAAGGTCGAAGACATTTTCGCGTCTCTTTCCAGAGGCAAAGTTTTCACTACGCTGGACTTGCGCAACGCCTACAATCAGCTGCCACTGGACGCTGAAGCCAAGAAGATAGCTGTACTGAACACACACCGGGGCCTGTATTGCTATAATCGGCTAGCATTTGGGATTGCTTCAGTCACCGCCTTGTTCCAGCGACGCATGGAATCCATACTGCAAGGTGTACCGAACGTCCAAGTGTACCTCGACGACATCATTGTGGCGGAAAAGAGAAACGACATTTCCGTGCTCCGGCAGGTGTTTCAGCGGCTGCGTCAAAACAACGTGAAGCTGAACAAAGCAAAGTGCCGCTTTGGGGAAGCGCAAGTGTCGTCTTAGGGCATCGCATCGATGCGGATGGTCTTCATTCCCTGCAAGACTCATCTGGAGGCTGTACTAGCAGCGCCGAAGCCAGCATCGGTAAGCCAGCTTAAAGCTTTCCTGGGCTTGGTGACATACTATGCGAAGTTTTTGCCCAAGTTGTCAACTACACAAACTCCTTTATATAGCCTACTGGCAAAAAGGCGTGCAATAGAACTGGGGGCGAGCACACGACACTGCCTGTGTGGAAGTAAAGGCTGCCTTAAGTAAGGCTAAATTTCTTGTACACTATGACCCTCAAAGCCTCTACGACTGGAAATCGATGCGTCGGCGGTTGGCTTGGGCGAAGTGTTGTCCCATCATATTAATGGCAAAGACTATCCGATAGCTTTTCGATCACGAACCTTGACACCGGCGAGCGCGACTACTCGCAACTGGAAATGGAAGCGCTCGCGCTAGTTTTTGGGGTTAGAAGGTTTCGAGACTATCGTTTATTGCAATAGCAATTATATGGACACTCTCGGCTGGTTTTCGCCGTCGGCGTCACCGTCATGTCCCTTATATGTATATGTATCTATATATTTATAAAACCTCAAAGAAAAATAATTCAGAAAAATGTTTCCGACGTGCGGCATCGAACCAGGGACCTCTCGCTCTGCAGCGCGTGGCGCTAACCGCTCAGCCACGAAGGCGAACGTCCTTGAACGTTCAAACGGCGAGCTATATACAGCGAGTTTTCAGTGTGTTTTCAGCATTACCAGCGAAATGGCGCAAAAAGCCGTGCTCGGGGGGCTTAGCTGGGAGCCCCGGCGTTAGTCGCGACGCGAGCTCTCAGGCGCTCCCTATCTCCGGCGTGCACTTCGCCCGAAGGTGGGGGGGGGGGGGGTAGATGCCCGTGGGCGCGCTCGCTTGTCTCGCGGTGACGTAGACTGGGGCTTTCGGCGGATCGATAGCGTTCTAGTTACCGGGCGCGCGAAGGTCACATCGCTCGCTGCAGTCCCCCCGTTTGCGAAAAGAGCACGCCTTTCAAACACAGCGAAGTAACAACGGTCGCACTTGTTAGTTTGCGCTCGTCTGTACCTGTCAATACGTTTCGTGCGTCGTTTTGGTCGACCAGCGCGTTAAGTGTCGAGCTGTGAATGTTTTTAGTTCGCTCTCGTCCTGTGGGTGTTGTTTTCGTGCGTCATGTGTGCGTGAGCAGCGCGCTGCACGTTTCGACCTGCTTGCCATTCGTCGCTTGACTATCCAATTTGTTGCTATCGCATTCATTGCTTCGCCTTGTGGCGAAACTGTGTCTTTTTTTGGTAATAAATTTTATTTTGTGACTGATCATAAGCCACTGACGGCGCTGTTCCATCACGAAAAACCTATTCTGCAAAGGCGTCGGCCAGTATCCAGAGATGGGCATCACTGTTATCCGCATATCAGTATGACATTGAGTATCGGAAAGGACCATTGAATGCGAATGCCGACGCCTTGAGCCCTTTGCCTCTGCCGGAACAAGCGCACCATGGTGAAGATGATGCATTAGAATATGTGTGCATGCGCAAGCCTTGTCTGATTTTGCTCTTTGCACGCAGCAGTTGGCTGACAGCACGAATGATGACGCTCTTCTGAGGCAAGTAAAGACATAGATTCTGCGTGGCTGGCCTAAACAACTCGGTCTGGAGCAACAGGGCTTCCAACCCTACTTCGCCCGCAGACACGAACTTACTGTGAGTAAGGGACTAATCTATTGGGGTCATCGCGTTGTTCTGGCCGAAGAGTACGATCAAATATTCAACTGCTTCACGATACCCATCCCGGAATTACGGCTATGAAGCGCCTGGCGCGCTCATTGTTTTGGTACCCGGATTGGACCACGACATTGAAGAGTTGGTACACAGCTGCCAGCCATGTGTCCAGAGTTGGCCCATGCCAGCAAGGCAGGCCCCTTCCAGCTGGCCGAAAACCAACGTTGGTGTCGCCTGAACATCAACTATGCTGGCCCGATTGAAGGGCATATGATATTGGTCGTAGTGGATGCGGAACTAGATGGTTGGAAGCAGTGCCCCTCAAAACGGCTAGAGCAGAAACCACAGTTGAAGCACTGCGGGGTATGTTCGCGCGTTTTGGCCTTCCCCACACAGTCGTCTCCAACAATGGGCCACAATTTAGCAGTTCAGTGACTGAAAGATTTTTGAAAGATAACCATGTGCGCCATGTCAACTCCGCCCCATATTATCCTCAGTCAAACGGGTCGGCAGAGCGTGCTGTGCGCACCATTAAGGAAGGAATCAATAAAAACAAAACGGGAAGTTTGCTCAGTCGAATTAACAAGTTCGTGCTGCGTTACAGGACAACACCGACTCTAGGCGGCCAATCGCCCACCGAGATGATGTTCGGTTTCAGCCAAGGGCCCGTCTAAGCGCACATTTTCCAGAGGAGGTGGAACGGGAACCCTGGGTGAACACCAGTGTTGCGGAGTTGCCACTCCGGAATTGGAATGACTCCGGATTCATTCCACATTTTTGCGACCCCGGAATGGAATGGGAATTGAATTGGGACAACGCTTGGAGGAATGGAATGGGAATGTAATTAAGCGCCTTTTGCACGGAATGGAATGGGAATGGAATTACGTCTTTCTGCCAAAATAGAGCACCTTTTCGTCGACACGCTGTTTTTCAAACTTGAAAGATTTAGTAAGTCAGAGCCTCGAATTTAACAATAAAGCAGTATATTTAAAAAAGTTTGGCTGATTACAAGCACGGTAGAGAGAGAGAGCGAATTTATTAGAAGGCCGAGAGGTCGGCCTGAGTTTGTGCGCTCTGGCCTGCTACTCAGCACAGGGGGAAAATGGAAACGAAGGAAAAGAGTGATAAAGATGATGGTGGGCACAGGAAGAGGTGATGCGTATTTACAAGGACCACGTAACACACAGTGGTCTTCTTTCAGTACTCTTAAGAAAATCTACAAATGTCCTTGTAGCAGTCGGTGATGCTGTCTAGTCGGACAAGCACGGTGCATTTATAAGCAACGCGCCTACTGCAATTCTGTCCTTATATAGACTGTGTTGCTCCCAAGTTTGTCTCTATTCTTCGCTTAACCGCGGTTCTATGCCGTTGGTATTCGTCGTGCGGAACTACGGCGGCATGCCCCCCTTTACGCCTTGTGATTTTCCCCCCCCTCGGCGGCGCCCCAGCCGCCTGCTCTCTCACAATCCTTCACTTTTTTTATTTTTCCTTCTGTCGCCGTCGGCGACTAGGACGCATATTCGAATAAGAGCTTCTCTGAGTTCTATACCTGCATGACATTGCATACCTACGCACAGGCAAACACAGCAAGTTCTCCTCACCCAATCCATGCTTGCGAGGCATGCTTGACAAGCGTGAGTGCTGACGAGCAGTGCGGCCCAGTGTTTCCGTATTCGATGCAAATGCACAAGGTGCCCGAGCGGTGCACTGTTCCAACTAATACCAGCAGATATAGAGGGTATTGTTCCACATTAACCAAATCTTAGTTTTCTCCATATTCACGATCGCTCCAGACGCGTGGCAAAACCGCTTAGTCTTCTTGAACACTACCTTTATCAGCATAAAATTACGCTGTCGTCATTTCAGCATTACCACATTTAAGCTTAAACAATAATAAAACATCGCCATTCGTACAAACATGCTGACCATGCAAATACTACAGGTAGCGGGGGAACTGTCCCTATGGGAATTAATAGGGGGCTTGTACTGCACGAGATATGTCACCAAGCTACTATCCCTTGACCTTGGTTACGTGTTTTGCGTACTTTTGCAGTTCTGAAAGGGACCCTGAAACGGTTATTTGAAGCTTTGTCAGCGTTTAGACTAGAGCATCATCGAACCATTGGCACCACAAATTTAGCGGCACGCCATGTACCAAGGCGGCTACGGACAATTATATGATACCCTCCTTCTCACACCTGCCTTGCCTCCTCAACTCATGAGACACGCTGGCATCGCTGGCGATCGCAGAGCTCACTTGAGCACACTGGACGATTTGAGGTTCACCCAGTGATCACCTCCGAGATTGCACGCCGACAGGTTGCGTGCATCTCGGAGACCATAGCCCAGTGCGCCCGGCAGCACGCACGCCGTCTGGCAACAGAGACATCGCGGAGTGGTTGATATCTGCTCCGACAGGTGCCGCCACCCTGCCAGCCAATTTTTTGTGCGCGCACACCGCAGCCCCAGTGACGTTGCCAGCAGCCCCAATGACGTCGTGCGGACACTGCATGTCGTACTCGCAAGGGGTGGTTGGAAACGCGTTTGGCTGAGCCGCAGTGATCTGCAGCGATTCGCAGCTTTATAGCGTTGTAATAAATTACACAGTGTAAGCAGAGGGCTTAAATTAGTCTGCAAATGAGCCTTAGGACTTGGTCTACTGGCCCAATGTGTTTGTACAAAATCGTCAAAACCGTTTCAGGGTCCCTTTAATGCATCTGATGGCATCGGCTTTATGGGGCGTTCATTATTAAAACTATTAAGATGCCTTTCCTACGTTGAGGAATTACAGGAATGGAATTGAACTGCCCGGCCATTCCCGGAGTGGGGAATGGGCTAAGTTTTTTCATCCCGAGGAATTGAAAGAATGGAATTGCGGGTAGTTCTAATTCCCCGGAATGGAATTGGAATGGAATGGCAGCGCCCACTCCGCAACACTGGTGAACGCTCCCACAGCACCGAGGCAGCGGTTTCCTCGGGGGGCGGCTGTGTGGTCATGCCACTACAATCAAGCCAGCCAGCGATGGTTACCCGGCAAGGTGACGTCATCAAGAGGTAGGCGCTTGGTCATGGTGGGCACCGCCGGAGGAATGCAGTGTCGTCACGTGGACCAATTGCGGCCACGGCACCTTACAACGGTTGTCAAGCAGGAGCTCTGCGCAACCCGGCCTTCAGAGCAGCAACCTTCACCACGTTCCACCCTCACATGACTACCCCTTGGCAGGTGAAAACGTCGAGCCAACAGACTTACCGCTGGGCACATCGCGGTCTCCCAGTGAGAGAGATTCATGGACACCGACAGCGTCGTAACTTCCCAGGCGTTCTACGCGCACAAGAAGGCCGCCTGACAGACTTGGCTTCTAAGGGAAATGGGGTGCCGTGTCGAGTCATCGAAAGTGCATGCACTGCACCAACGTTCGCGCATGTGCGCTCAAGGGCACATAGCATACAAACAGCTACGCTATCTACAATATACGGTTCTTTGCCTGGCGCTTACCGAGTGTGTTACTGCCACGGCACGATACTACAGTCGAGACGTTGGCTCTAACACAGAACCCCTGTTTACGGAAGCTCCTACGTAGGGTAAGCTCACACACCATTGTTGCTTGTCCTTTCCAACGTAAATTTGATGTCGTTGTAACAAACGTGGTACCTGACACGTGACTTGTCTGAACGTGAGGTGGCGTTACTGTTTCGAAGCGACGTATTGTCCGCTGTTCTTTACATCGACATTCGCTGCCACTCCCTCCTCTCAGTCTAAGAAGGAAATTTGTGGAACGACCAGGGTTTACGGACTTTTTATTTTGAAATAGTTGCTTTACTATTCAAAACTATTCGATAGTAATGAATTTGTATTCGGTTCCGTATCATCACTATTCGATTCGCATTCGGTTCGGTTCTAACCCTATCCAAAGAAACAGCGTTTCCAGTGCCTCCCAGTGGGTTTCAGCGCGCTCGGTGACGTTGGAAGGGCTGTAAAGTGTGCTCCAGTGTACTAAAGCGCGCTGGCAACAAGTGTACACACTGTAAAACGTGGCGCAGTGTCTTACAGCGCACTCGGAGGCACTGGTTACGCTTTACAGTGTCTTAGTTATATCGTAGTTACAGCGCGACCACGGTAAGAAGAAACAACATGGGCAGGAAAGAGCGCTGACTTTCAACTGAATTTATTGAAGGTGCTCCGGCCGCTTTTATACAGGATGCAAGGTCAGTGCGCATGCACCACAACACGTGCGTGATTATGCATAAAATTGTCAGCGCTCTTTCAGCGCCCTTTCCTGTCCATGTTGTTTCTTCTTATCGTTGTCGCGCTGTAACTACGATATAACTATGATGAACCAACTAGCCCAAACCAAGCTCTTGTTGTTGTTACAGTGTCTGTTCGTACACTGGGCACACTGGCGGCACATTGTAAGAGACTAGGCGCGCTCGGTGGACTTTCTCTGAGACTTCATATTGGATCGCGATATGTCGAGCGTAAAATTTACCAAATATTTTCAGAATGTTCTTCTATTCAGCGTTATACACATATATAGCTTTAGTTTTAGTTAGGCGACGGATGTGCGTGTACGCTAAAGCAATCACCTGTCAAGCGCGAACGCGTGCGCTTTGCCTGAAGTGTGATCGAGTGTCGTGAATGTAGTTTACAAACCGCATCGAAAGAACTGATCATTCACAACGCAGTTTGAGAGTAGTGTTAGTCTGATAAGAGTAGCATAAGAGTAGTCAGTCGTTCCGGCTCCTACCGAAGAAAGCCGCACGTTACCAGCAGCAGTTAGCCGCTGCAATGTCGAATGTCGGCGTTTTTAGCTTCTGATTTGTGTCGCCGATGGTGCAAACGTGAGCTCGCTTGGGTCAGTTATGATGGAAACTACATTTTAGAGGTTATGAGACTCTTCGTAATTCAATATCAACGATCTTCACAGCGACCGTGTCTCACGAAGTACGGCGCTAAGCCTAATGGTCGTTTCGGCTAGAGTTAACCAGTGCGGCTGTAGTACGCGGGACGTAAACAAAGAGGACAGAAAATATTTCCCAACGGTTGACAAAAACGACTAGTGTTCAGTGAGCACTTCATATTGCCACGCACGTTTCTTTTACTGTATTCCGTTTCCGCCACAAAGACTATCAGCAGTACTCGGCGCAGACCACACCTTATTGTTCCAGAAGCTTCTCGCTTGTAGTAGATCGTTCTGTTAAGATTGCACGCAAGACGCTAACATTCAAGATTATTCGAGAGCTTGCGCGACGACTAGCCACTGGGACACGGAAGAGAAGCTTCGTTGCGTCTACTTCTACCTGGAACACGCGGCAAGCACCTGGTTCGAGAATCGGGAGTCTGGAGTTCAAACCCGGCATCTCTTCCGCGGCGCTTTTCTTGACACGTTCACGAGCATGCCACGCAAAGAAAGGGCCGCTTCTTTGCTACAACACGGGTACAACTGCCCAACGAAAACGTCACCATCTTCACGGAAGAGATGACCCGACTGTTTCGCCAGGCCGACGCTGCCATGACCGAAGACAAGAAAGTTCGCTTTCTTATGCGAGAAGCCAAGTAGGAGCTCTTCGCCGGGGTGATGCGGGATCCACCCAAGACCATCCAGGAATTCCTGTCGGAGGCGACCACGATCGAGAAGCCGCTGGAAATGCGCACCGGACAGTACAATCGCCGCTCAATTCAAGACAGCGCGGCTGTTCTTGCCCTCGACTCCAACGAGTTGCGTGAAATGATCCGAGCCATTGTTCGAGAAGAGCTGCGAAAGCTCGCACCTTCTCCGCAACCTGTGGTGACGTCGATTGAGGACCTTGTACGAGAGGAAATTCAACATTCACAAAGTGTTCCTCAGCCAGCCCCACCGCAGCCACAAGCCATGACCTACGCTGCTCCTGCCCGCCGTCACGTCCCCCCTCGGCGCCTACACCAAGATGCCGCCCGCAGCACTTCCGTCGCCGGACGCCACCGCCACCACCACCGACGCCCTACCGTCCTCCCGTCGGCCAGCGCTACACACCTAGGAAAACCGGCGTTTGGCGCGCCCCCTGACAACCGCTACCACTGCGGGGAGGCCGGCGACACGCGTACCGCCGCTGCCAGTACCGACAGATGGGGTTACGCGGTTTCGCCGTCAACGCGCCGCGTCCGCAGCCGGGTCAAAGACCTCTCGACATCGCCAACTACATTACCGGAGCACAGTGGCAAGAACGACGACCATCTCGTTCGCCATCGCCCGGCCGCTACATGTCGCCGCACTGCCGGCAGTACACTGGCCCAACCCGGGGCCGGTCGCCTAGCCCATATCCGGAAAACTAAGGGCAGCAACCGATGGAGGTGAGGTTGCTGCACGACGAAATGCCGAAGATCCTCCGCCGCCGACGACGACGCTGCGACGAAACGTGAAGAACACGCCGCATGCCGAACATAGCCCTGCCGATGAAACGTCGCGGACCGACGAAAACTTGACGAGGCAACATGGAAGGAGCGCAACAAATCGACCCAGCCGTGACCCGACGCCACGACCTAACTGCAACGCGAGACGACGAACTAGCGACCTCGATTTTCTTATCGACGGCCATAGCGTGACAGCTCTCGTCGACACCGGAGCGGACTATTGTGTCATCAGTGGACCGTTCGCCGCGAAGTCGAAGAAAGTCAGGACCCTCTGGGAAGGCCCTGAGATCCGCACAGCTGGAGGTCACCTAGTAACGCCGGCAGGAATTTGCACAGCGAGAGTCTCCATTAACAACCGGATTTATCCAGCAAGCTTCGTAGTCTCACAGCGTTGCTCCAGAGACGTCATACTTGGTATGGACTTCTTAAGCCTTCATGGTGCAGTGATCAATCTTCGATCCAAGTCGATAACGTTATCCACTGAAAAAGCACTACCGCCGCATACGCCGTCAGGAAGGCACGCCTTATATTTGATGGAAGACCAAGTCACAAAATCCCCTCGCTCCAGCGTCAACATTTCCGTCGGCACTAATAAATCAACAGATATGCAAGGCGTCATTGAAGGCAACCAGCACCTGTTGATCAACCGCCAGATTTGCGTAGCCAGAGGTATAGCCGAGCTGCAAGCAGGGAAAGCAACACTTATGCTCACGAACTTCAGCAACGAGTACAAGCACGCGAGCAAAGGCGCCGACGGTTGCCTACATCGAAGAAACAGTGGAAGCCAGCAATGCTTTCGCCCTCGCCGAGTCTACCGAACCTGCTACGTCGCACCAAGATCAACTAGCTTTCGACGTTAACGCGAGCCTTCCGACGCATAAACAAGAACAGCTCAGAGCTCTGCTCCTGCAATACAAGGATTGTTTTTCATCGTCGTCAAGAATTAAGCAGACCCCGTTCGCAAAACATCGCATCATAACAGAAGAAAGGACCAGGCCGCTCCGTTAGAGCCCGTACAGAGTTTCGACGCGAGAACGCGAGGTCATAAGGAAACAAGTCGACGAAATGCTACGCGACGACATAATCCAGCCGTCCAAGAGTCCCTGGGCGTCTCCCGTGGTGTTGGTGAAGAAGAAGGACGGAACGCTACGTTTCTGTCGACAATCCTCGTCTGAACAAGATGAAAAAGAAGGACGTGTATCCCCTCCCACGGATAGACGACGCCCTGGATCGACTCCACAACGCGAAGTACTTTTCGTCGATGGACCTCAAGACAGACTACTGGCAAATCGAAGTCGACGAGAGAGAGCGAGAAAAGACAACCCTCATAACACCATACGGCCTGTTCGAGTTCAAGGTCATGCCTTTTGGTGTTTGCTCGGCCCCCACGACCTTTCAACGCGTTATGGATACTGTACTGGCCGATTTGAAATGGCAGACTTGCCTTGTGTACTTGGACGACATCGTTGTCTTTTCCTCAAACTTCGACGAACACCTCCGGCGGCTTGCAGCTGTACTTCAAGCAATCAAGACCTCCGGACTCACTCTCAAGCCAGAGAAGTACCGCTTCGCGTACGAAATACTTTTGTTCTTGGGCCACGTGATAAGCAAATCCGGCGTACGCTCCGACCCGCAAAAGACAACCGCAATCGCTGCTTTCTCGCCACCCACCGACAAGAAGGCCGTGCGTCGATTTCTCGGCTTGTATGCGTATTACAGGCGGTTCGTTAAAAACTCCGCCCGCATCGCCGAGCCTCTCACTAACCTCACCAGGACCGACGTCGTGTTCAAGTGGGAAACGCCGCACCAGGAAGCATTTCAGGAACTAAAACGATGCCTGCAGACGCCTCAGTTACTTGCGCATTTCGACGAATACGCCGAAACAGAAGTGCACACCGATGCAAGCAGTGTAGGACTCGGCGCTGTTCTTGTGCAAAGGACTGACGGACTGGGCAGGGTCATTAGTTATGCTAGCCGGTCGCTATCAAAGGCAGAGGCCGACTACTCCACAACAGAAAAGGAGTGCCTTTCCATCATCTGGGCCACATCAAAGTTTCGACCCTACCTTTACGTCAGGCCCTTCAAAGTTGTGAGTGACCACCACGCCTTGTGTTGGCTAGCTAACTTGAAAGACCCTTCTGGTCACCTCGCACGGTGGAGCCTGAGACTTCAAGAATTCGACATTACCGTCGTTTACAAGTCCGCAAGAAACATTCTGACGCCGACTGCCTGTCTCTTGCCACCGTGGACCCACCGCCGCTGGACGACCAGGATGATGACGGCTTCCTCGGAACCATAAGTGCCCACGACTTCGCCGAGCGATAGCGCGCCGATCCGGAACTCAAGGGCCTTATGGAATACCTCGAGGGCAAAGCCACCGTGGCTCCAAAGGTATTCAGACGAGGACTGGAGTCGTTTTTCATGCGCAACGGCGTTCTCCTAAAAGAAAAACTTCTCGCCACTTCGGGCTTACTCCCTCCTCGTAGTACCTTCGGCATTACGTCCAGAAGTTCTGCATGCTTTGCATGACGACCCGACGGCTGGACACCTTGGATTTTGCCGTACGCTGGCAAGGATGCAAGAAAAGTACTACTGGCCTCGCCTCACTGCCGACGTCACCCACTACGTGAGCACTTGCAGCGATTGTCAGCGACGGAAGACACCACCGACTAGGCCAGCCGGACTTCTGCAGCCCATAGAGCCACCTCGCCGGCCGTTCCAGCAAATCGGCATGGACTTACCGGGGCCGTTCCCGACGTCGAATTCCGGAAACAAATGGATCGTCGTAGCTACTGACTACCTCACCCGCTACGCCAAGACAAGTGCCCTGCCCAAGGGCAATGCCACCGAGGGTAGCAAACTTCGTCGAGAACATCGTACTGCGTCATGGCGCCCCAGAGGTCCTCATTACCGACAGAGGTACGGCCTTTACTGCGGACCTAACTCAGGCAATCCGGAGGTACAGCCGAATAAGTCACCGCCAGACCACCGCCTACCATCCACAGACCAGCGGCCTTACCGAGCGTCTGAATAAGACCATCGCCGATATGATGGCCATGTACGTCAACGTCGAACACAAGACGTGGCACGCCATCCTTCCGTACGTGACCTTCGCATACAACACGGCCGTGAAGAAACGACGGAGATGATGCCATACAAGTTGGTCTACGGACGGAGCCCGGCAACGACGCTCGACGCCATGTTACCAAGCGTGACCGGCGAGGTCATCTACGTGACCACCTACCTACAGCGCGCCGAAGAAGCACGACAGCTCGCCCGCCTGCGGATCAAGAATCCAGTTCGTGGAATACCAGCCCGACGACCGCGTTTGGGTGTGGACGCCGATACGACGACGAGCACTTAGTGAAAAACTTCTGCGACGATACTTCGGTCCGTATAGGGTGCTTCGACGTCTCGGCACACTCGACTACGAGGTTGTCCCCGACGGCATTTCGAACTCTCAACGGCGCCGTGCGCGACCTGAAGTCGGCCATGTTGTGCGCCTCAAGGCGTTTTACGCGCGGTAGTGAACCTGAGGACTGTGCTTCTTTTAGGGAATTTAAGCATGTTATGGCGAAGCTTAATCCTGTGGTGGTGGTGGGGGTGGTGTGCCGCGTGACCACCCTTACTGCGCATGCGCAAACGCTTTCAAAAAAACCTCCTCTTCCCCTCCCCCATGGCAACGACACCCTCACTGCGCATGCGCCTCCTCCTCTCTCCCCTCCTACGCTTCCCCCTCTCTCCTCTAGGCATCCCCTGCCCGCGGCGTCCACACTCCCACAGCGCATGCGCGTCCCCCACTCTCTCTCCTTTCCTACGCTCCCCCTCTCTCGCCTCGCGACGCCGACGCAGGCAGCGTCTGCTAGCGAGTTTCATGGTTGGAAAAACCGATTGCTCGCCCTGCACAACCGTTCACTGGCCACCCCGTATATATGGCACTGGATCTTGACCTGCAAGGTGGTGCCGGTGGGAGATTTATCCTGTGCGTTGTTGAACAATAAAAATTCGCAGCGTGCGCGTTAACTAAAAGCGGACTGCGGGTCTCTGTGTCCAGTCGGAGTCTTCTGTCTCTCATTGCCCATTAGCAGCGATTCGCATGTTCCAGTAGGAAACCGCTCCATCACTGCGTGCTTTGCGCCTCCCCAGTTTTCTCTCCTGCGCAACGCTGCGATGAGCGTCAGCGTCAACGCCGCCGCCAGTGTAAGCGTTAGCGCCCGCTGCTTCACATCTACACATGGTTCCCTTTAGCGGGAGATGGTGTAATTTTTTTTATTTCATTGGACTTTCTTGCTTGCGCGTTTTGTTTATTCAACTTTCTTGATTTGTTGTCGTTATTTATTTTTGCATGTATTTTTACCATGTCTTCTGTTCTAAGCATCGGGACGATGCCTTTTCAGAGGTGGGCATTGCCACGCGCGTTTCTTTTACTGTATTTGGTTTGCGCCCACAAATACTATCAGCAGTACTCGGCGACGACCGCGCCTTATTGTTCCAGAAGCTTCTCGCTTGTAGTAGATCGTTCTGTTAAGATTGCACGCAAGACGCTAACACTCAAGATTATTCCAGAGCTTGCGCGACGACTAGGATAAGGCTAGAATGTTCGACACGTGAGTTATAAAAGCCGGCGCGTTCCAACGATGTTCAGTTGATCGACGGCCGACCTCTGTTCGCCGCTATCAGTGCCAGCGTTTATTGCTGTAATCTCACCTTCCGTTTACCGGCCACAGGTTCAGCCAAATAACGTGTTTCATCTTGGACTACTGCCTGCCGCCTTCGTCGACGTCACGACCACGTGACAATATGCACGATGCTTTCTACATAGGTATGACTAATCGCACAGAGAGACAGTGCGATTGCCGGAACACATCTGCGATCGCGCCCATACGTTTTGCGGCAAATCGTGCCAGATATACGTTGTGATCGAAGGCAGCCCAGAACAAACTAACAATCTCCTGTTAGGTTCACGGGAGCACAAGGAGACTAAAATCTGCGTTTCTAAACGAGAAAATAAAAACATTGGTTAGCGAAGTTAGTTATAACATGAAGGAAAAAATATATGAAAACTTGTTTTTCAAGTGTGGCGTAGCGGTTAACCTATAAGTCTTAGGACGTGAAATGCGTCGAGCTGGTGGGTTCGACTCCTATGCGCTAGTTTTTTTTTCTTGTTTTTGGCGCAGAGGTCATGTTTCAGCATTAATTACGATGTGCGCATTACGAAAATTTTTTAAAAGCATTGAAAAGCCCGATTTCGGCCCATGGACGGGTGTCCCAGTGTTCAGCGCGCCAGCGTCCAGCGTGCCTCGTGCAGCTTGACAGAAGTCCAGTAATCAGGTATGGCACTGGGACAGTGCCACTGAGTTTCGCAATAGGGAAAACCTACTATTCGCACACCGCTATTGTTTAGTGTATCGGTAGCTACAAAGATAAGCTTCAGCTGCGTTGACTTAAAGTGAAAACGAAAATTCACGAGAAGACAAGAAATGGAAAAGACGAAGATAAGAAGCGTACCTTTGCATTTCGTTATACCGAAGGTAATTGTATTTATTTTCGCGAAGTCCCGAATAGACAATGTAAGAAAACAGCCCACCGTGCAGCTTTATTCAAGCATACAAAGTCTTGAGGGGAGGGGTGGCAATAAGGCAGCATGAATAGCTTGCCAGCGCTGTTTTATTTCACGGTGAAACTGCAGAAGCAGTATCCCATTTGCATACATCTACATGGGAAACCAGTGTCGAGCGAAGGAACGACGAAGTGCCAACGAATAGATTTATTTTTGCCATCACACCATCTGACAAGGTGTTCAAGTTGTGTCCGCGAGAACTAGGCGCACTCGCAAGAAATTCTTGCATTTTTTACGCTGCATTAGGTCGGGATTTCAAATAAAATATAGACCAGAATTAAAACAAGCTGTTTCTTGGTTCGCTCTGCATTACTCCCGCCAATATAATTTTCTTTCCGCACTGACTCGATGATGACGCGACCGCAGCTTAACTCGTGGTTAAGCTCAAAGGTAGTCAATTACCAATATTTGTAGAACATATTCTGTCTACTTCTCGCATTCTCTGTAAAGGCTGCTGAACTAAATTATTGTGAAATAGCAAATTGATCTAGGAAAAAATTTACGCCAGCACCAGGGACTTCCATTACTCAAGTGATGCAGTCGGTGGAACTATAAACAAAATAATGAAGATATCAATAATTTCCCAATACACACATTTTGTCAATCACGCATCAACAGCATGTGAAACTCGCACCAGGCACAGCACCCCACAAGAAACTCGAAGCTCACTCTCGTTTGAAGAGTGCTCACCTCGTAACGACGCATTTGGTCGCGTGTTTGTAGTGGATTATGTGTCGCCGCGTGTTTCAGAAAGTGGCTGCTGGAGCTTACATGTTATGTTGGCTAGATGCGTTGCAGGACGGCGCGTTTCAGGTCGTAGAATCTTGTAGCACAAGGCGTGCACCCAAGTAAACCGTCTCCGGCATAAAGAGTGCCGCTAGCTAGCACGGAAAAAGGTACGCAAGTGCATGTTGTCGCTGAATTCATAAGCAGGTATTGAAAACGGGCCTCCCCCTCTTTGACAAAAAAAAGTATGAGATGCGTTGATCAAAAGCCCGGAAACTGAAGCTGGTGTAGCCGAAAAGATATCAAATCGGGCGTCGTTTCTGTCAGTGGTAGACGTGGCGCTCGCTGGCAGCGCTAGTTTTAGGGGAAAAAAGTGAATGTGGTGGATCATCACTTGTATATAGGTCGATTTAGCGGAGGCAAGAAATGCCCCTTTTGGAAAGTATTGCAACATACATTCACTTAAACGTGTTTCTAAGTACGAGGCTGACATTGATTCAAAATTAAAACAGTGTTTACCCTTGGTTGCGGAAAGTGGGTATTCTGGGGAGTGGGACGAATTCTGCGTAAATCACCAATATGCTGCGTGATCCGTCACCGGACATTTGATTATTCAGGCAACGAGTGGAAGAAGCTCCCGTTGGTCGCTACAAAATAAAAGCGGCTTTCTTATCAGGATAGGTCGTATTTGAATTTGTATGACCTCTGGATATCAGTGGGCTAAGCAGGAAGAACAGAGGAATTGCCTCAGACAGGCTGGCCGACGTTTCGATAGGTGAACCTATCTTTGTCAAAGGCCTTGTCATCCTTGGCGTATTAGTTTTAAGGGAAACTAACCCCCCTTAAAACAACACGCCAAGGATGACAAGGCACTAACCCCCCTTAAAACAAACACGGCAAGGATGACAAGGCGCCTTTGACAAAGATAGGTCCACCTATCGAAACGTCAGCCAGCCTGTCTGACACTTCCTCTGTTCTTCCTGCTTAGCCCTCTACGTGTTTCCATTTGTCAGGCTCCCATTTTGATCTTGGAGCTCTCGATATCAGAGAATTCATGATCAATGGGTGACAGAACAAGTGAGTAACAAGTATTCAGTGATTTCGTGCAAAATTCCTTTACTCGTCTCATGGTATTGTCGTCTTGATCAAGTACAACCTTATCTGCCCGTGTTTGTGAGCTCACAGTGTAACCACTTCAGTGACGTATATAATTGGCTATGAGCTCGAGAAAACCGATGAATGTGCTGCGAACAGGGGTCTCTGAGCAAGTGGGAAGCTAGGTCCACTGCTCTTACTTTTTTTGTGCTAGTATTGTATAACAGTATCCTTTGTGTCAATTCAACAACTGGTTACCTACATAGCTGCAGTCACAGAATGTCTTTTTTCTTACTTCTTTTGCATCAGTCCTTCTAAGTAGGCCGCAATAACTGTTGTTCTTTAGAGGGTAACCTGTTTTGCTATTTTTGGTTCAGGTTCATTCCCAATAGAGAGTATTGGGAAAACAACATTCCCAGCGTAGTTTATGGTTCGGGATGAAGACGACACATTGTTTTCCGCAACTGGTGCAAGGAGTGTTTAATGTGAGTTAAACTTGAATGAGTGTACTTTAAACAGATAGATTGAGAATCAGTAAATATTTAATGAACATTTTGTGCTTTTGCAGATTCCCTATCGGGAGAACCTGTGGCCTGGATGGTCGTGTTTACTATGACATACTGCAGCCGACCGACGGTGAGTTCGTTTGTTAACTACTGCGCTTTTGAATGAATTCCGGACTCACTGCCAGAAAAAAAATTCCCTTTACTCACGCACAGCTTGCACCTGAATCACCATCCAGCCTGCACGTATTATATACACTATATATATTGTCGTGGAATGAGAGAGACAGACAGCATTCCCTTGCTGCGGGCCGGCTGTTCTATTATTCTGACTTCGTTCTTCTCCGACTGCGCCATTGTAAAGGAACGACACAGAGACATAGATACAACGCCTGTTCACTAAGCCGTCTGTTCTCTTCTCTTCGTCTTCCGCCTAGCCCAGCACGCGCCCATGCCCAAGCACCACTTCATCTACATTACACTCGGCCACGCTGCGAAATGGCATGGGGAGCTCCAGAAATGCACTTGGGCGGACGACATTGGCTGTGCCGCAGTGGTCGTCGTCGAAGGCCCACAGGCCCTGGACCCTGAACTGCCATGGTAGGCGATAATGTCTCTGGCGAGGCGGTGTTGGCTGTGCCTTGGGGGTCTTTGGAGTGTACGCCACGACCGGCCTTGCTGGGCTGCCGAAAACTCTGGTGGGCGACATTGGCTGTCTCGATGTGGCCGCAGTACGCTTAGCAGACAATTCAGTTGCTGCAGTTTGGGACGCTGGTCGTCATTCACGTTTGCGTGCTGAGGAGGAAGAGCTTGCGCAGCGGAGAATGCGTGCAAGTTCGGACAAGCTACGAAGGGTGGTCGTGATTCGGCGTAACAGCATCAGCGTTGCCGTCTGCGCAACTTTAGTTCCGCGGTAACGAGGACAAAAGGTGGTCGCTTGTGGCTCCGTATCGCATCCTTAAGCGTGAACGCCACCATCTCTGCCTCCCGCGCCGAGCATAGTCTGCCTTCGATCAGAACGTCTATCTGGCACGTTTTGCAGCAAAACTTATTAGCGTAATCGCAGATGTGTTGCGGCGATCGCATGTCTCGCTAAGCGGTTAGTCATACCTCCGTAGAAAATATTGTGGATCTGAACTGCTCACTGAACACTACTTTTCGTCACCCGTTCGGAAATATTTCTTTCACCCTTGTTTACGTTCCGCGTACTAGAGCCGCAATAGTTCACTCTAGCAGAAACGACCATTAGACTTATGGCTGCACTTCGTGAGCCACGGTCGCTGTGAAGATCGTGAATATTTCAGTACAAAGATTCTAATAACCGTAAAAATGCAGTTTCGATCATAACTGACCCAAGCGAGGTCATATTTGCACCTTCGATTACACAAATCGGAAGCTAAAAACACCGAGATTGGGTGTTGCTGCGGCTGCTGCCGGTCACGTGCGGCTTTCTGCAGTTTCAGCGGGAACGACTGACTGCTAGAGTAGGTTGATCTTGATTATCAGACTAATACTACTGCCATATTGTGTTGCCAATGATCAGTTCTTTCGATGCGGTTTATAAACTACATTGAAGAGACTGCAGCACGCTTCAAGAAAAGCGCACACGCGCGCGCGCTCTCGACAGATCATTGCTTCAGCGCACGCGCCCATCCGTCGCCTAACTAAAGCTAAAGATATATATATATATATATATATATATATATATATATATATATATATATATATATATATATATATATATATAAATATGAAATATGAAAATATTCCGTAAATTTTGCGCTCGACATCTCGCGATCCAATATAAAGTCTTTAGAAAGTCTATCGAGCGCGCCCAGTTTCTTATAATGTGCCGCCGGTGTTCCCAGTGTGCGGGCAGACACTGTACAGCGTGACCAGTACCTCCCAGCGCGCTGAAACGCACTGGGAGACACTGGAAACGCTGTTTTTTTCGATAGGGTGAGGCAATCTTTTACTTCTAGACAGCAATCACTTAATTATGTAACGGAATTTGCCCTGAGCTTCTGCTGTGGACATTGTATTCTATGTCTCACCACCATGTAGCGCAAAGAACCTGTAGGTTCTTTGCGATGCCGGCTGCCTATGTGACGCTTTCGCGCCTTAGGATGCACCATTGCAGAAAAGGCTACCGCTAAGTCGAGGATCTATAGCGTTATAGCACTGTGTCATGATTTTGTTCTGCTCTGCGTGGCCTCAAATTTACGTAAACGATGACGCAAATACTGTCTAGAGCCAGCAAACGCTATATGGACCGATTGAATGTTCTTCCTGTTTCAGGAAACTCATTTTCTTTCATCGGAATGGAATATGCTTCACTTAGACGTTCTGGCGGGTTAGTTGTGTCATGGCTCTTAGACTTCATTAAACTGCGGAAAAGACGAAGGCACGGGTAAGGAACACACAGAACACCACTGTGCATGTGTATGTATGTTCTTTACTCCTGTCCTCGTCTTTACGCGCCGTTCAATAACGTCTGAATGGAAAGGAATAGGATCGCCGCTGGTCTATATTCAATTTGCTATGAGTCGATGAGTGTGAATAAGTAAGTGTTCGGTGTTTTACTTGGGTCGCTTTTGGGGGGGGGGGGGGGGGGGGGGGGGGGAGGGGGGGCAAAAAATTACTGGTGAAGTGTCCGATGAACCTGCGACCCCTTGCTTATCGTTGCAGTGATTGCCGGGTTGGAACAAGGTGAGGGATAAGACAGTGGACTCGAGTGTATTGGGAAGCCCGGCTCTCAAACTTGTCCCGCAACTTGCTCTGGCTTACCAGGGTCAACAGTCAAGGTCCACGATTTTCTGGACAAAAGAGACTGAATTGACAGCTGGGCTAGTTGGTCTTCTGTAATCTTGATTGTACAGCGCGAAATACAACTCGGATGGCTAAAAAGTATGAGCCGCAGCACCTGTTTATTTGTCTCTCTTCCTGCCTCTTGCTCAGCAAGAATGAGTTCAGAGGGTTGTATACGAGCACAAACAGCTCAACATCGTTGCACTACAAGTGAAAATATCAATTATGCTCATATGAATTCTATGAATTCATCTAGCCAGCTGCTATAAGTAGCCCCATCCAATGTGATCGGCAGTCAGCCTTCTTGAATTCCATTCAGAATCGGGCACTGTCTGGCTATTCCAAAATATGTTAGGTATTGTGCAGCCTCATAATGCACTGTTCAGCGTGCACACATCAATTTAATACCTTGACATTGCACAAATTTGTGACGTCGCGTAACACTGGGTTATTTTATGGCACATCGAACATTTTTTGACGAATGGCGAAGAACCAATGGCCAAAAATACGGCGTCTCGGAAACGGATAATTTTGGGGTCATTTCTTGCATTGCGTTACTACAGGTGCTTTGCGCATGACCCCGAAACTTTGGACCAATCACAAACAGCTAACGACACAATGCGCGGTAGTTTAGCGTTAAATCACGTATATTTTGTTTCAAAGAAAATTTGTGCTTACACGCTTTGAATAGGCGTATTTACTTGGAGGTGCCGGAGGGCTCTCAGAGGAATGTTGAAAATACAAATACGGTGACTGTGAAGAATTTGCTGCGCTTCTAATACCACAAATTACTACACTTTTAAAGAAACTTGGACTTGACAAGTTAACAATATTAGTAATATAACAATAGTAATAATAATAACAATTCGGAAGAAACGCTGTTCCAACTAGGAGCAAACAAGACAAAATACAAGTTACGCAAACCTGCAATCTTAGTATAGTACCGTAGAACGTCCGGTATGTAAGCGGACATAAGCGGCACATTTTCATTTCAGCGCAAAGTACCGCACATAAAGCGGGCTTTTACGCGCCGTTATGCGTGACAATCTCGTCGCGACAGAATGGGCCCGGTATAAACGGCCGTTAGCGGACGCAACGGATATATGCAGCCTCCTTGGCGCGAAAAAAAACGCGGCGCCTCTGCCAGAAGGGAGGTCTACTGATGGCTCGTAGCATTCAGCGCAGTCTCTCAGCCCTTCCCTCTACTCGACTCTCTCCCCGCCGTGCGACGAACTCACGAACTGCGCGGCAGCTGCGGGGGCAAAGGTTTCGTTCCTCCGTTGGCGCAATCAGCGCAATCTCTTGTTGGCTATTCTTCCTAGACTTCCGTAGCCTTTGTTGGCGCGCTTCTCAGTTTCCGTGACACAACGGCGCGAATTAAATTACTTCTGTGAGTTGCTGTTTGCCTCAAGATACACGCTTCTACAGGCGTAAAAAAAAAACGATCTGAGCGGAGCGTGCAACCACGAGAACTCGTCCGTGTGTGACGGAAACGTGAGATTGCCCACGGCGGGGTGCGCAAACTGCAGCCACGAAGGCACGTCCGTCTGGGTAAGTTGATTTCGATTCTATCGCTGTGCCGCTTTAAAGCATAGCACTGTTCCTAAACGGCTATCACAATCAGCGTGGGGGCTCCTACATAAATACACAGGAACGAAGACGTCGTTCTTCTCTGCAGCCTCTGCGACAAATTTTGTGTGGAATCCAGGTTCTAAATCGTAATGTCGATCTCACGTTCATGAGAATTTACGTCATCGTTTAACTTCGGCTGTTAGTTAAATTTCCGCTGCAAGCATTTCTGCGGCCGATCGCGTGTGTCGGCATTGTGTTGCTATCATCATCATCATCACCATCGGCCTGTCTACGCCCACGAAAATTAATATGCATAAAACCAAAGTAATGTGGAACAATATTGGCAGAGAACAGCGCTTTGCGATAGGTGGTGAGACACTGGAAGTTGTAAAGGAGTACGTCTACTTAGGACAGGTAGTAACCGCGGAGCCGAACCATGAGAGTGGAATAACTAGAAGAATAAGGATGGGACGGGGCTCATTCGGCAAGCATTATCAAATGATGAATGGTAGTCTACCACTATGCCTCAAGAGGAAGGTATATAACAGCTGCATCTTACCGGTACTTACCTACGGAGCAGAAATCTGGAGACTTACAAATAGGGTTCAACTTAAACTGAGGACGACGCAGCGAGCGATGGAAAGGAAAATGATAGGTGTAACCTTAAGAGACAGGAAGAGAGCAGAGAGGGTCAGGAAACAAACGGGGGTTAAGTTGTAATCAAAGAAGAAGAAATGGATATGGGCCGGGCACGTAGCACGTCGGCAGGATAACCGCTGGTCATTAAGGGTAACTGTCTGGATTTCAAGAGATGTGTTGCTATAGGTTGCATTAATTAGAAGCCAATTTCGATCAAGCTAGCATTCGTGTTCGGCCCAATCTCGTAGTCGGGAGTGCCCCGTATGTCAGAGGCTTTTCCTTTTGAAGTTGCCCCGCAGACTTGGAGGACAAAAGTGTTAATGCACCTTTCTGCGCATATTATAACGACCGCGCCGGCCCTCGTTGGATATAACGGACGACTATTTTCACCCGTTATCAACGGGCTGACAATAAGTTTTTCGGCTGTTTTAGAAGGTCATATGCATTTTGTTTCCCATTGCAAGTCCCCCCCTTAATTAACACACTATACTTCGCAGTGAAAACCTTTAAAACTAAAATTATGTCACAATTCTGGTGCGTTTCTTGCTGTAGGAGACGAAGTATTTCAAAAAAAAATTTAAACACTATGTAAATTCAGGAAACAGACGGTGACACAACTTTCAGACATACATTAGTAGCACAAGTGGTCTATGAAAAGTTGTGATAATGGCCATTATTGGCCACGTCAGGGATTAAAGTCTCCCTTCATTGAAGGGGGGCCCTCATAGAGCGCGCGCACACGCACACAGCAGTGTAGTGATTTCTGATTACTTTTAATTTTGGTTGCATTAAGTGTGGCATGTAAATAAAACTGTATTGAAGCATAAAAAAGTGTCATACATTTCCACGTTTAGGCTCACTGCTGATAT
>JALIZH010020822.1:0-17247 GCA_030522465.1 Rhipicephalus appendiculatus | reverse complement strand
TGTCAAAAGCGCACGCTGGGCACATTGCAGGGTATAGCGCAGCTAGGTGACGTCGAAGTCTGGCGTTATTAACTTGAGTGTGTTCACCAATGCCGGCGTCAAATCATATATAAAAAAGGTCTTACAAAACACGCAGGGTCTCTTATGACTCGAAGGCGAAAGCCAACTTCTTATTTTAAACAGTGGATCTGTATCGCTTTTGTTCAGGTCGTGTGGAGCCACCCAGAAAACTATCATCATCATGATCAGCCTTCACCATCTGCTCGCTCCCAGAACAAGCGCCCATTGGTGCGGCGTGGCATGCAATTACTCTGAAGATAGAAAGGGAGAGAAAGAAACAGAAAGAGAGAAATTCTTGGCGAAAAATATGTGCTGTTGCACTCAACGTGAAATCTGTTCAGTACGGATCAGTGGTTCACCCGCCCTTCAGCGACGCTCGCGTTCACGGGCAAGCAAGCGCTGGCGTCCACAAACGTAGAGCCTGCTTGGCATCCATACCGGGGGAGGAGACCTTCATTTGTGTGGCAGTGGCACCCTCTCCCCTCCTTATCATCCTCACTTCCCATTCTCGACCCCTTGCTGCATACCTTGCTATACACGGCTGTAATTTACATGAATATCGCTCAGTGTTGTACGGAACGGCGTTCCAAGAAACGCCGTTCCAGGAACTAGTTCCTTTTGTGAGGAACGAAGGAACGCCAGCGTTCCATTCAGGATCGGTGGAACTGTAACGGTAACTCGTTACGTTTAAGAGGGAACTGCAGCGGGAACGGCGTTACTTCTGTAAACGTTCCACGTCATTGAACAGGTGCACGCACGCAACACATCATTCAGAACAGGGTGGATGGGCGACTGCGTGAGGCGCAAAACTGTACTGCTCGCCTGCCAAGTGACTGTGATGTATCCTAAGCAGGAAGAACAGAGGAAGTGTCTCAGACAGGCTGGCCGACGTTTCCATAGGTGGACCTATAAAGATAGGTCCACCTATCGAAACATCGGCCAGCCTGTCTGAGGCACTTCCTCTGTTCTTCCTACTTAGCCCACTACGTGTTTCCATTTGTCGGCTCCCATTTTGATTTTGGAGTGTGATGTATCCTGGTTTTCACTTCAAGGCGCCCGCGGGGGCCTCAGGGAAGCGCGCGACGCCGAGACTGACCGCGTGCGAGAGGAACAACTGTTTTTTTTTATTTTTGTTTTTACAGCAGCGCTGTTATGCTCGAGGTTTGCCGTGTGTCGTAGAAAGTAAGTTATCATGAACCGGCACGCGCTGTCTTCGTCCTCTTCTGCTTCGCTCTCAGAACACGTGCGCCGATTTGTGCGGCGTGTGATGCAACAACTCTGATGGGCAAGAGAACGAGTACAGAGAGAGACAACGAAAGAGAGAGAGAGATAAGGAGATGGAAAGAAATAGAGAAATTCTTGGCGAAAAATATTATCGGCGAAACGAGATTCGAACCCGCGCACTCACGATCCGAAGGAGCCACTCGGTTATCCTGTTCTTTTCTCTTTCATAGTATTTATTCAACATATGTATGGCACTTGGAAGCAGCTCAATAAAGACAGAGAATTCGTACGCTCATTCTGTTCGTATTGAGACACAATGACGAACACATTGCGCTAAATATTTCGCATTCAACTCTAGAGCGAACGCATCGAATAACGGCCTTTTCTAACTATACACTAGAATGTCGGTAAAGATAAACACTTCACCAATGCAATATACCATTCTGGCTGACTTCTAATTTGCTCGTACCACTTAGCTGAGTGACTATCCTAATGAAGTGGGCTGTTGAAGAAATTATTGGCTCTGCATCTCTCTGCAACATGAGCGCAGGCTAGCAGAGTATAGCCTTCTATACTGCAACAAGGGGGGGGGGGGGGGGGGAGAAGGGATGAGAAGGTGAGGTGGAGGGAAAGGAGGAGGGAAGAACTAGTATTGAAAGAGACAGAGATAGAGAAAGAAAGAGATAGAAAGAAATGAAGAAATATAAAGAAAAGGAAGAAGGAGAGAAAAAATAGAAGGCGAGAGAACTACAATGCGAGAAACATAGAGAAAGAAATATAAACAAATGCCCACACACTACACGGCTTTTCGATCGCAACAACCCGGACCTCCTTGAGACGCGTTGGCGCGACGCTCTGGCTAGCTCAGAACTTGAAGACCAAGTTTGGGCCATCCAGCAGGCCCGGGAAGCGGCGGAAAGGCTAAACCTTACCGCGACCAACCGGGTGGCCTAGGCCAGGCCGCCAATCTGCCGGTTTTAAATAAAGTTTTTTTCCACTCCAAGCGAAAGTGAAAAATAGAGAGAAATGAAGAAAAAAAAAGAGAGAAAAAGATAGAAAAGCAGAGAAAGAAACATGCCAAAATATCTTCGCTGACTATACGAACAGGGGAATTTACTAAGTTGTAAATGTGTATCCTGGACATTATTTTCTACTCATACTGAAGCATTGAACTAGCATTCATTGAACGCCTAAGTATTGTTCCTTTCAGTGCAGTTAAGTTTATTCAACTCAACTCAACTCCTGTGCAAAAAAATTTAGTTATATTTTTGCATGTGTGGAGATTTCTATTTGAATATCTGAAGCGACGTATCCTGACCGCGCGTATGAAGACCGACGTGGAAATCCCCACATGTGTTGGACTTGTAGCAGACGAGCACGAAAATTGCTGTTAGACAGGTCTGTATGACCGGTGGTCGGTAAAAAATTTGCCTAGAAGCGTGTATTTATATTTCTTTTATCTATGTATAGCCTGCTGTCAGCGATGTCGAATTAGTATAATATATGTAGCTTGATGTGAGCTTTAAATTGTTCACTTTAGTTCGCCTCAGGATTATCCGACACTATGTGTTGATTTAAAAAGTCAATTGTGACGTTAATGTAACGACACGTTCCAATTTTCGAAATGTAACTGTAACGAGTTCCTTTCGTATTGAGGGAACTTGTAACGGGAACTCGTTCCAAGATTGAGAAGGAACGAGGAACGAGCTTTCGTTACTGTTTTAGAGGACGCCAATCGACATGAGACGACGACCACAGCGTACGACAGCATACGACGGCCCGGGCCCCTGAAGTCCTCCACGCTGAAAAAAATTCTTGGCAAGGCAGGATTTTAACCCGCGTACCTATGATCGGAAGGCTAGCGTCGCAACCACTTGGCTGTCCGAGCACATTAGGACAGCCTCGTATAGAACAGTACAGCAAGGTGGTGAGGAGTAGGGAACGGAGGAGAGAAAGGAGAGGGCGAGGTTTATTATGAGAGAAAAGCTGAGATGTCGGCCTGAATCAATTTTCTGGCCTGCTGCTCAGTGTTAGGAAAGGGCAGGGGATGGAAAAGAGAGGAGAGAGAAAGTGTTGATGAGGATGAAGGTGGTCATGAAACGAAACCTTGAATGCCCAAAAACTATTTACAGTCTTTTTTCGAGCTCTGTCTCACGCAAAAACTAGTTCAGAGCTTTGAAAATATTGCACTGATTCCGATGTGTAGGTCCCAAAAGAACTTTTTCCGACACTTGTTGCTTGACAGAATTCAACAAAAAGGTAGCCATCGATTTTCTTTGTATGCTATATCGCGGGCAGACGCACAAGAGGTTTTCAGTGGTCTCCGGAGTTCCACATACCTCGCAATTCAAACTGTCTGCACGGCCGATAAGGTGCAGGTAAGAGACGAGTCAACGCCACACCAAGGCGTAGTCTGTGCTGTATGTTTGAACAGCACCTTTTCGTGACGGTATTTCAACTTGCATATCTGGGTCTAGTTCGTGAAGACGGCGGTGACGATTACTTGGTAAAGACCAATATGCTACAGCAGTTTCGCGGAGAAGAGTATACACAACGGCGTTAGTGTCCGGCCGTGAAAATGGAATGGACAATATTGTGGCGTTGACGTGGGCCATCTTTGCCTTCACATCAGCGTGCTCATTTCCATGTAGGCCGCAGTGCCCTGGAATCTACTGATACTTTATACGATGGCCAGTTTTCAGGGCTACATCGTGTGATTCGGCCACTTCTTGAGCAAGGAGATAATATGGCCCTCGTTATAGCACCGAATCTATAACTTGAAGCATAGATAGCATAGAAAAAGAAAGAAGGGAAGACAGAAAGGGAAGAAAAATAGAGAGAATCCAAGAAGGAAAGAAGCGTAGCACAGAAAGAAAGAGAAAGAGAGAAATATAGAGAAGGAAAGGGAAGGAAGAGAGAAAATCAAAGATAGAAAGAAAGGCGCATAGCGAAAGAAAGAAAACCAACGAAAGCGAAAGAAAAATATAAAGAGAGAGGGAGAAAGAGATAGAAAGAAAGAGGAAACCAGAACCAGAGAGAGGGAGAGAAAGAAAAAGAAGAGAAAGATAGAAGGAAAAACAGAAATAGCGAGAAAGAGAAACAAATACATAGAGAAAGAAAGAAAAAAAAGAAACAAACACAGACAAAAGGACAGGAAAAACAAATAGGAGAGAGAAAGAAAGAAAGAGAAAAATAAGGAGATTCAAAGAAGGCCGCCCGACTCCGCACTTACATCAGGCTTGGCACCACTAGTGCGAAGTTGCCCTACTTTTTTTTTTTTTTTCTGTTGATTATTCTCCACCCCCCTTCCCAGAGCTTCCTGCTCCTAATGTGGTTTTGCACTGCCTCCAGGGCCCGGTTACCTTGGAAGCTTTCTGAACCACACCTGATTTTGTTCAGCCTCCGTGATCGGCCCACCAAGCGATGATGTCAAGTGATAACGTCACGTGACGTCACAAATTTAGGCAGTTTGTGACGACATATGGTGAAGTCATCTCTTTATGCTGACGCTTTATATTACTCGAGTTGTCGCCGATGGCCAGTTTTTCGCATTTGAAGAGGCATCTAAGGCCTTAAGTATTGCTGCGGCTTTACGTGCCAGACCCACCATGTGATTGTGAGGCGTAATGTTGGACCGGCGACTCCGGATTAGTTTCGACCATCCGGAGCTCTTCAAAGTACACATAAATCTAAGCTCAAGGGCGTTCTTTGCAATTCGCCCCCATCGAAATACGGCCTCCGCGGCCGGGAACCAAGACCGCGCCCTCGCGCGGCACCTCACGTGCCAAGCTGTCCCGGCGGACAATCTTAGTTTTGCGACAGGAATTTATCTTGTGTTGATACCGAGCATATCATTATTATAAGCCCATTATAAGCTGCACCCGCAGAAACAGGTGTGCGTGCCCTTCACATCGGTGAATGTCGTGCCAGCTGGCTTCATTTCGAGTCCTTTCCGACTACAATATATATTTTTTTCGGCACTGACGTCAGAATTTTAGATAAAAATTGGGGGGACCCTTAAGCTTCGCCTTTAAGAGTTGAACGCGATAGCGATATCCTGTCCCTAGTGCGTACTTCAATCACTTAGTGCATACTATGTAACGGGTAGCATGCTTTAAACCACGAGCAATATGCGCGGGAAATGCGGGAAATGTTTTCGAACTTGCTATGCACCCACTACGTGGTCATAAAGGCCAACTCCGGCGATTTTTTGACCGTGTCAGGGTAATGGTGCTTTTATGTTCCTGAGACACTCTTGTCACGCGCCCGATAGCTGAAATGCTCAGCAAATTCGAAAATAATTTTTAATAAGCAAAAAGGCGCAACACCGAAACCGAAACCCAACCGAGTGTACTGTCTACGTATGACGTAGTAGTTTGTTACGAACCGGAAGTCGTGCAAGGCATGCTGGTCCCGCTGGCGCAGAATACCGCACGCTCCTCCACAGAGAACAGAAAATCGCTCGCCAAACCAGCGAAGCGCCGGTCAAACACCGTCGCCTTGTGGCCAACACAATATACGCTGTAGCGGCCATAGTTAGCGAACCCATCGGCTGCGTCACTTCCGTCCACCAGCAAACCAAGACGTCACACACGCAATGTTGCCAATAATTGTGGGAAGCCGGGTGGGCGTTTGCAGACAATCTTTAAAATTCATTTGCAAACAATCAGCGCATCTCTCAAGCTTGAAATTTGGCATAAATAACGGAAATGTGCAAATGAACGTACCCAGCGAATTTCATGGAGATCAATTGACCTCGAAAAATCGCCGGAGTAGGCCTTTAAGGGAATACGCGCAGCAATGTATGCGCCTTGTGTAATGGGTGGACGGCTTTGAACCACAATGTCGTTATGATATTCACATCTTCTGACGCCCGATGGCAATGTACGCTTGTACCACGCAATATTACTGCGATACTACATGTTGTATGGTGACGCCTGTATACAGGACGCGTGTGTTCGTAAAGCATGCAAGTTATTTTCACTGCATTTCCAAGCAGAGGAAGTTATTTTATATGTAATCCCAAGCAGAAGCGTGGCTGTTTGGTAGAACACCTGCTTGCCACGCAGACGGCCTGGGTTCGATCCTCATTCGGACCCGGAAATTTTATTAAATGCGAAGCATTTCTTAGCGAACTTCGGCGACTTTGAGCGTATCTATCTATCTATCTATCTATCTAGCCGCCTACGACTTTGTGCTCTCCTGGCCGTATCGCTAATGGGATTTATACCAAATTTGGTATGGCATAACATGACTGTATGACGAACATAAATGGCTGGTCATATCATGAAAATCATGAATAACTTGTCATGAAAAGTATGATTTACATGCCACGCTCATGGCGCGCTCGCGGCCGTTTCGATAGCTTGATATACACCAAATTTGGGATTGAGCGACGTGACCGTATAACGAACATAAATGACAGGTGGTAATATGCAAATAATGACGTGCATGTCATGTACAACATGATTTACATGCCACGCTCATGGCGCGCTGACGGCCGTTTCGCTAGCTTGATATACACCAAATTTGGTATTGCGGGACGTGACTGTATGACGAACATAAATGCGAAGTGGTAATATGGAAATCATGACAGGTCATGTGCAACATAACTTGCATCCCACGCTCATGACACTCTCGTGGCCGTTTCGCTAGCTTGATATACACCAAGTTTGGTATTGAGGTACGTGACTGTATGACTAGCATAAATGACAGGTGGTAATATGAAAATCATGACCTGCATGTCATATACAACATGATTTACATGCCACGCTCATGGCGCGCTGACGGTCGTTTCGCTAGCTTGATATACACCAAATTTGGTATTGACTGACGTGACTGTATGACGAACATAATTGCCAAGTGGTAATACGGAAATCGTGACATGTCATGTGCAACATGACTTGCATGGCACGCTCATGACACTCTCGTGGCCGTTTCGCTAGCTTGATATGAAACAAACTTCGTATTTAGGGACGTGACTGTATGACGGGCATAAATGACGTTTTAATATGGAAACCATGACATGTCATGCGCAACATGACTTGCATGCGACACTCATGGTACTCCCGTGGCCGTTTCGCTAGCTTGGTATACACCAAATATGGTATTCAGTGACGTGATTGTATGACAAGGATAAATGACAAGTGGTAATATGCAAATCATGACATGTCATGTGCAACATGACTTGCATGCCACGCTCATGACACTCTTGTGGCCGTTTCGCCAGCTTGATATACACCAAATTTTAAGGTGAAAGCCTTTAATGTCTCATGCTCGCGTCCGCCCGTCCGTCCATCCGTCCCTCCAGCCGTGCCCCTGGCACAGTGCCAGGTGGGCGCCGGGGCGCGCAAACGGACGCCGGTCGCGTTGGACTCTACAGTGCTCGCGCTTTGCTTGCGTAACGTCGCATTGCCCAGCGTCTCTAATCATGCAAGGAGGGAGACGCGCGCATCACATTTCATTCTGACCGACCCCGTCTCAGTGGGCACAGGCGTTCGAGGAACACACTTTGGAATTGACAAATTGTCCGTCAATTTAAACGCTGGAACGCGGATGGCGTCTGCACGATGCCCAGAGCGCGAGAATACGAACGCATGCGAAATGGAGGCATATTGGTCTCGCGTCTCGCTGTGATTCGAGGTAAAAAATTAAGAGAACATAAGTGGCAGGTGGTAACATGTAAATCTTGGCATGCATGTCATCTACAATGCCACTTACATGCCACGCTCGTGGTGCGCTTGCGTCCAATTCGCTAGCTTAATATACAACAAAATTGGTATTGCGGGATGTGACGATATATCGAACATAAGTGGCAGGTGGTAACATAAAAATCGTGGCATGCATGTCATCTACAATGCCATTTACATGCCACGCTCATGGTGCGGTTGCGTCCAGTTCGCTAGATTGATATACACCAAAATTTGTATTGCGCGACGTGACTGTTTGACGAACACAAATGACAGGTCCTATCATGTAAATAATGACCTGCATATTATGTACAGCATGATTTGCTCCTTGCTGGCTGCTTCGCATCACATCGATTCCCACGGTGCGTGGGATCTGCCGGTTTTTATTTACTTCATTTGCATCTTTCTCGATTTTTCGGTCACGGACAAGATGATGATTTTTCGCTCACAATCAACGACGCCGCCGCCGACGCCGGAATTTCTGCGAAACGAGCTCTTTAACGCTGTCGCGTTAAAATTTGCTGAACATTCAACTGTTTTGCCTTCAACCGGTGACATAGACGCATATCTCTGCGCCGAAATAAACTCCTAAACACGCAGTGATCGCTGGATGTCCCGAAAGTTAGCAAATGCAGTTATAGATGGAGCATCTGCTCAGATTTTTTGGTGTGGAACTGTGATTGCAGTGGGCGGAGCTTATTAAGGCGAAAGCCTTGGACGCTTCATCACACGCGAAAATTGACTGTCGTCCACACGAGTGATGCAAAAAAAAAAAACACCATCACGTGATGACGTCAGCATGTGACATCACAGATCTTCAAAACTTTCGACTTCACGTGACGTCATCCCGTGACGTCACGGGATGATTTAATCACATGCATCTTATCTTGGTCAACGGTGGGCCGATCACGGAGGCAGTGCAAAACGAGATTATGTGCAGAAACCTTTCGGAGGATGGCGGCGCAGGAACAATACACCGACTGAGAGGAACAAGAAGAAGATGATGACTTTCGCCTTCCAGTCGTCTCAGGTGTGTGGTAACGTCCCTAGATTTTTCCCTTTTACCTAAGTAGCGGCCCAACTGCCCCTCTCCCGACATTCTGTCACGTGCGGACGACGTTTCCCGCCATGTTCTTCCTTAGAATATTTACAAAGCTACGTACGTTTTTATACAATGGCCACGCACCTTTCAGCGGACAACATGCGAACGCGACGCGCATTTCTCCTGCTGCAAATTCCCCGCTATCAGTCCGTTTCTCAAGGCGCTGGAAAAGCGGAAGAACATGGCTACCGAGCCTTGCCCAATAAGATTCGTCTGTGGCACTTCAATGCTTGCCGCTACTAAGAAGAGAAAAAGAATTCCCCATCTCCCGCTAAAGGGAACCATGTGTGGATGCGAAGCAGCGGGGAGACGGTTAGCTTGAGCGGGAGATTTCGTGGCAGCCGCCCAGGCGCTCATCGCGGCGGTGCACAGGAGAGAGAATGAGGCGCGCGCGCTCCGTCATCTTCATTCCGCGGAACTACCGTGGCGCCCCCCAGCAAAGTATGCAGCTGTCGCACCACCTGTTGTGCGCGCCGCTCCGTAGAGGATTCCCAGAGGAGAGAATGGGGGGGGGGACCGTAGGAGAGGGGGGAGGAGACGCGCATGCGCTGTGGGAGCCGCTCCGTAGAGTAGAGGATTCGTAGAGGAGAGAGAGGGGACGCGGGCGCCGCTTCGTAGAGTAGAGGATTCTTAGAGGAGAGAAAGGGGGGCGAGCGTGGGAGAGGAGAGAGAGGTGGAGGGGACGCGCATGCGCTGTGGGGGGTGTAGGACGTGGGACGCGTGCGCCGCTCCGTAGAGTAGAGGATTCCTAGAGGACAGAAAGGGGGTGGGCGTAGGAGAGGAGAGGGGACGCGCATGCGCTGTGGGTGTGTGGGACGCGGGAAGGAGGGATGGACTAAGCCTCCGCAAGCACATGCAAGCAAGATCAAGGAATGGAGTCAACCTGGGCGACAGACACCACCTGCCTAGCCATTGCTAAGCAGCCCCATCTCTGCTCTCGACCATGACTCTGGTCACTGTAATGGTGGTTGACGGCCTTATTGTACTGCAGTGTTCTGGTTCGCATAGTGGGTGCTTCCCTACTTCATGAAAGTGGCCGGACGCGGGACGCGGGATGCCGGACGCGGGACGGACAAAGCCCCGAGCATAATATGCTTCGCATCTAAAAAATCCACATATATCCACGAAGTGAATGATGATGAGTGGGTGAAGCATGGGGATCGTTCGGTAACCGTGAATCGATTCACATGCACACATGTTTCGACTATAGCAACGGTTTTAGATGCGAAGCATCTTATGCTCGGGGCTATGTCCGTCCCTCCCGCGTCCCGCGTCCCCCGTCCCACGTCCCGCGTCCCGCGTCCGGCCACTTTCATGAAGTAGGGAAGTACCCATTATGCGAACCAGGACACTGTAGTAATATGGAGGCCGTCAACCACTACCACAATCATCAGAGTCATGGCCGAGAGCACAGGGGCTGCTTAGCAATGGCTAGGCAGTTGGTGTCTGTCGCCCAGGTTGACCCCATTCCTTAATCTTGCTTGCATGTGTTTGGAGGGGGCTTAGTCCGTCCCTCCTTCCCGCGTCCCACACCACCACAGCGCATGCGCGTCCCCTCCCTCTCTCTCTCCTAAGCTCACCCCCCTTTCTCTCCTCTAGGAATCGTCTACTCTACGGAGCGGCCCCCCGCGTCCCACACCCCCCCAAAACGCATGCGCGTCCCCTCCCCCAGTGCTCTCCTACGCTCACCCCCCTTCCTCTACTCTAGGAATCATCTACTCTACGGAGCGGCGCATGCGCGTCCTTTCCCCCCTCTCTCCTCTAGGAATACTCTACTCTACGGAGCGGTTCCGGCGTCCCACATCCCCACAGCGCATGCGCGTCCTCTGCCCTTCTCTCCTCTTGGAATCCTCTACTCTACGGAGCGGCTCACGCGTCCCACACCCCCCACACCGCATGCACGTCCCCTCCTCTTCTCCTACGGTCCCCCCCCGTCCTTTCCTCTAGGAATCCTCTACGGAGCGGCGCGAACGACAGGTGGTGTGAGAGCCGCTTACTCCGCTGGGGGCGCCACGGTAGTTCCGCTGTATGAAAATGACGGAGCGCGCGCGGCTCATTCTCTCTCCTGCGCAGCGCCGCGATGAGCGCCCGGACCACTGCCGTGAAATGAGAGCGGCGACGTTCCTCCCGCTCAAGCTAATTATCTCCCCCAATGCTTCGCATCCACACATGGTTCCCTTTAGCGGGAGATGGGGAATTTTTTTTTTCTAACCACCATGACAGCGGACAGTGAGCGTCGACGACAAAGCTAGGTCCTAAGGTTCATAATGTGTACGTTGAAATGGCCGACTAGTATAAAGGTTCTGTGCTTCTAGGTGTTTTATATTGTTTCATCACAATTATGATTGATATTAGTTTATTGTTAAACCTTTTTTTCGTAATATGCTTTGATTGATGCGTGCTTAAATGTCGATGGTTTTACGGTATGATGGGCTTTTATTTTCCTCTGGTTAACAGACTTTTATTGCGGTGTGATATACTTGATTGTTGTACACGTAAAGTCGGTTTTTACACAGATGTTCCCGTTTTTCATTGTGCAGGTGAGCTTCGGTTTCGGTTTTGTGTAGCGTGACGGACGCCGACAAGGCTAGGTCCTAAGGAGCTTCGCACCTAAAAAATTGAAGGACACTTTGTACATTCCAAACTGTGTTCGGCGAAAGCTTGTGGCCATTCGACTGACTATGCCATATCTTTTTTCTTTTACACTCTCAGTGGGATGGCACACAAACCGAATGTGTGCGTGTTTTCTTTTTTAATTTTTTTACCGCGAATCGCAGCGAGACGCGAGAAATCTGCCTCGGTTCGCATGCGTTCGTATTTTCTCGCGCTTTGCGCATCGTGCAGACGCCATCCGCGTTCCAGCGCTTAAATTGATGGACACTTCGTAAATTCCAAAGTGTGTTCCGCGAACGCCTGTGTCCATTGAGACGGGGTCGGTCAGAATGGAACGCGATGCGCGCGTCTCCTGCCTTGCATGCTTGGAAACGCTGGGCACAGCGACGCTACGCAAGCAAAGCGCGAGCGCTGTAGAGTCCGACGCGACCGGCGTCCGTTTGCGCGCCCCGGCGGCCACCTGGCACCGTGCCAGGGCTCGGACGGACGGACGGACGGACGGATGGACGGACGGACGGACGTGAGCATGAGACATTAAAGGCTTTCGCCCTTAAAATCTAGGACTTTATAGCGTGGATAAGAGACAGAGGAAAGCTTTATTAATTTCCAGCAGATTGCTGGGCTGGGCTCCCACCTAGGAGCTAACGGAGAGACCGTGTCTCCCGGCAGCTTCCTCGGCCTGCTGGATCGCCCAGAGTTGCTTGTCCAGGCCCGAACTGAGCAGCGCGGTCCGCCAACGCGCCCGAAGGCCTTCATTGGAGGCCGCGACTCGAGTATTGCTAATTAATGCTGGACATGCCCATAGGCAGGGCCGTAACTAGGGGGAGTTGAGGGGGTTCTGACACCCCCCGAAATTCTTTCACGCTTTAACTTTTCCGGGTGATACTAAAGTATTTACACGACTTCACATCGACCACCCGTTGCCAAAGTTAGTCGTTCTACGCATTAACACCCCCCGAAAAAAATTTCTGGGTTCTACCCTGCCCATAGGATATGGTCGAGAGTGGCTCTGGTGGTACAGTACTGGCATAGATTAGTGCTGTAGACTTCGGGATATATGTGGTGCATGATGACGGGGTTCGTGTATGTGCGTGTTTGTAGCTGCCGCCATTGAACAGACTGGGTCCGATTTAGCTTAGGGTGAGGTGGAGGGTAGTCCCGCCTTTGCATTCGATAGTGTTATGTCACAGAATTTAGTGACCCGATCGTCCCATTCCCATACCACCGAGTCATTTTTTTTTCTTGTTCTTATACTCTAACCAGCTTTACGTAGTGGATGTACAGAGGCTTTCTATCGATCATGGGGTCAGCCATTAAAACGAGATTATATTTTTCCAGACACTAATTGAGGTGTTAGGGTAAAGGACAAACTTATTGGTGTTTTGGTACAAAATACCGGAATCGCCATTTGTGTTTTCTTTAGAACATGCATGAATTAAGATAATTATTTTAAGAGAGACCAGTTCCTGTGGGTTGATCTTGTTCCTGTGGGATGATCAGAGAGCGCCCAGCGCAGTAAGCACTTCGTCCCAGTTCGATACCTATATATAAGTCGTTCAAGTCTGAGTAAAATTGCGTCTAGTGTTTGTACAAGTTATACTGACGCCATTTCGAAGTTTCAGTCTATAAGTGCCGCTAGTGTTTGTGTATTGGCGGCGAGGACATACCGTGGCGCCCTCTGCCGGAATCGCTCTGTGACGTGTAAAACGACATCACGTGGTAGCGACTGAGGGAAGTGTTCGACGACTCCAGTGATTCAGGCTGTTCAGCCGCGGCTTTTCTCGCTTTGCAAGCGTTTAATGTGTGTGTATTAGCTGCGAAACAACATAGAGCGTTTGCCAACAAAGGTTTTTAGCGATCAAACGTGCGGTCATCGTCGCGTCGTGCACTTTCGACGGAGCGCGTGCGCATGGCACCATGGGCCCATGGGCGCCTAACGTGAAGAGGCGCTCTGGTAAAAGGTGAGTTATGAACTTCACCTAGAAATATGTAAATCGAAGCATGCTCACATCTCGCGTACATTTACATTTATGTTTACTGAGGCAAGCGAGACGGCGCGAGCCGGTCAGTTGCTTTTGCGCGGAAAGTGCGCGGCCGAGAGGTAACGTTTCGATCTACGTGGACTGCCGCGCACGATTCACGGCAACACCTCGGCCTAGTTTTCAGTGTTATCAAGTGGCTGAGGGCAAACGATGCTTTGACATAGGTGATTAGGTTCGTGTGACCTTTCATAAATGTAGCCATGAGCTCTTTTGCCGCAATAACATTACTGTTCACAACAACCGTGGTTTGTGTGGCCTGCCACTTTCGCCAGAATTATTATCGGACGATCATTTATAACAATTATTTTTCAATAAGTGGAATTTCACCCTCGTATATTTGTGTCTCCTTAAACCTCTCTTTCACTACATGTGCTTCTCTGCGCGAGGTGTACTGACTGATGTGATATGATGCGAGCACATTGCAATACCTGTAAGCATGGCTTGCTCGACTATTAATTACATTTACTGTACCTCGTTTTCAATGACTCTGCCAGTCTCTGGCATCAACCAATTCGTGTCCTAGCAGCTCAGCAAATCACGGCTGCTAACAGGAGAAGAGACGTTCGTATATGCAACGTAAAAGAACTGCAATAAGATAAAATTACTCTCGCCGCTCTTGTGCTGCTGAGAGCTCGAAAAAGCCTTCCGGCCTGGCGTGAATAAACGTAGTTAATTCCTATGTGTATATTCTTGAAAAGTCCCGCGTTGTACTCACTGAACATTTTAGCCCCAACGCAGTACACAAAAGCTTTTCAGCGAAAGTGCTTGCCACACACGCGATAATGAATGCTGGGTTGCTTCCCCATTCTCAGCTTTATCGAACATGCATCTCGCTGCTTCTTGGTTTTGGGGTTTGCATGGAAACTCACACCAGGGCGAGAAGTATAAGACCGTATCATGCATTTCCTTAACCATCCAAGCGCCGAACAGAACGGATGCTGCGATCCCACTGCCTCGAGAAAAATACATCGTTCTTTCCAGCCTGGAGCAAATAAAAGTAACAAATTTCTATGCGTACAGATCCGCGAAGTGCAACGTCGTATTTACCGAACATTTTAACTCCGATTCCAGACGCAAAATCTTTGCAGATGCACGGACGCTCAAAAAAGGGGGGAAAAAAAATTGAAGGACACTTCGTACATTCCAAAGTGTGTTCGGCGAAAGCATGTGGCCATTCCCCTGATTATGCCATGTCTTTTTTCTTTTACACACTCAGTGGGATAAGACACAAACCGAATGGGTGCGTGTTTTCTTCATTAATTTTTTACCGCGAATCGCAGCGAGACGCGAGACTCATCTTCCTCCGTTCGCATGCGTTGGTATTTTCTCGCGCTTTGCGCATCGTGCAAACGCCATCCGCGTTCCAGCTCTTAAATTGACGGACCCTTTGTAAATTGGAAAGTGTATTCCGTGAACGCCTGGGTCCATTGAGACGGCGTCGGTCAGAATGATTGCAAACTCCGGGCACAGCGACGCTACGCAAGCAAAGCGCGAGCGCTATAGAGTCCGACGCGACCGGCGTCCGTCTGCGCATCCCGGCGGCCACCTGGCTCCGTGCCAGAGCTCGGATGGACGGACGGACGGACACGAACGGATGGACGGACGGACAGACGGATGGATGGACGGACGGACGGACGAACAGACAGACAGACGGACGGACAGACGGACGGACGGACGCCGGACGGGGTCGGATGGACACCGGACGGACACCGGACGGACGTGAGCATGATACATTAAAGGCTTTTGCCTTAAAGATTACACCATCTCCCGCTAAAGGGAACCATGTGTAGATGCGAAGCAGTGGGCGCTAACGCTTACACTGGCGGCGGCGTTGACGCTGGCGCTCATCGCAGCGTTGCACAGGAGAGAAACCTGGGGGGCGCAAAGCACGCAGTGATGGACCGGTGTTTCCTACTGGAACATCCCAATCACTGCTAATGGGCAATGAGAGACAGAAGACTCGGACTGGACACAGAGACCCGCAGTCCGCTTTTAGTTAACGCGCACGCTGCGAATTTTTTATCGTTCGACAACGCACAGGAGAAATCTCCCACCGGCACCACCTTGCAGGTCAAGATCCATTGCCATATATACGGGGTGGCCAGTGAACGGTTGTGCAGCGCGAGCAGTCGGTTTTTTCAACCAAGAAACTCGATAGCAGACGCTGCCTGCGTCGGCGTCGCGAGGCGAGAGAGGGGGGAGCGTAGGAGAAGGGAAGACGCGCATGCGCAGTGGGGGTGTGGACGCCGCGGGCAGGGATGCCTAGAGGAGAGAGGGGGGAGCGTAGGAGGGGAGAGAGGGAGGGGACGCGCATGCGCAGTGAGGGTGTGGCCTCCGCGGGGAGGGATGCCTAGAGAAGAGAGAGGTGGAGAGGAGGTTTTTTATTTTTCTTTTTTTTAATGGGTTGGCGCATGCGCAGTGGGGGCTGTGGACGGACGCCGGACGGACACCGGACGGACGGACGTGAGCATGAGACATTAAAGGCTTTCGCCTTAAAAGGGTGACCGCTGAGTTAGCTGCACAGCCGAGGATTAACGCTGAGTTGTTTCGCCAATGTCAGTTTTATTACCGAAGTATATCGTTGCTGCGTCGTTTTGGAAGGGCTTATTCACATTAAAGGGCCCGTCAACAGGCTCATACTTTTTTTAACACCCCCTAAAAAGCTCGCTAATTCGTACAGTAGACCGCGGCGACCACGTTTCCCGAATATTACAGCGCTGCGCGCCGCGCAGACCCTCCATTTCGAAAAACAATTCCCGCGCTGCTTTCCTTCACCTGACCGATCCTCCTTGTACGCGCAGTGACGTCAAGTCGGCGATCGCCGACCTGACGTGGCACTGAGCTCGTCGATTGGTCTTTTGCCCTACGAAACAGCGCCTTGGCCCTACGGTGATGCAGTTTCGGCCGTGCAGTACGCATTTTCATTTTCCTGTGCTGCCCTCTGCCGTTTTGTAGAGCCCGAGACTACCGGGAGAAGCGGTATTGCCAGAACGAAAGCCTCCGAGATAAAGAGGCGTCTCGCTACTTTACCGCTAGGGAAAGGGTCGTCTCTTCGCATCGCGCTTCCTCCCTGCGCCGCTGACACGTGCTCATGTGGGGGAAGCCCTGCTCGGTCGTTGGCTGCGCGCCGATGACGTATCACTGACGTCGTGTCACGTTGCCGAAGTGGGCGGAGTCACGACGACGGGCTACGCCTCCCCATTTCTACAGCGGAAAGGGTGGCGAGGCCGCGCGAAAATTTGAAACCAGCTGAAACGGATGTTCTAACCCCTGTAACTTCCTTATTATTGCGCGTATTCGCAAAATTCTTGCGGCAGCAGGTTCACATAGCAAAAGTGCACATATTTCTCTCTATAACAATTTTTGGACCTCGGGGTTGTTGACGGGCCCTTTAAGGCTCGCTCGAATGCATTCGGCACTGCGGTATCTAGCGGTAAACAAACCCGTAGGCTAGAAAATTAACTGCCTCGGGGTTGAAAGCAAGCGCGCTGCACTGAAAGCGGCATAGGCGAGTCAT
>JALIZH010020821.1:0-22139 GCA_030522465.1 Rhipicephalus appendiculatus | reverse complement strand
ATACAACATATACATTCTTACTGTAGCCCTAAAGAGGGCTGCACAGCATGTAGAGAAATAAATAAATAAATAAACATAATAGTACCACATTGGATAACTTTCTTTTTGTTTGTGCTTTACAATTCTTCGCAATTCGTCGCATCGTTCACAGCTTTTGCCACAAAAACGTGGTTTCATGATCCGCACTCGCTTGACTGCCTATGACTCATGCCTCAACTTTCAGACCGCAACACATGCACACAGATACACACGTTCTTCCTAAACGTTGTCCTTACCACTTCCGGAGGACACGTTTCACGTTCCTGGTTAGCCTCGACGAGCACTGTGAAAAGACGCGGAAAGTATGTTTGTTTGACGTTATTTCGGATAAAATTGCGCATTAAAAAAAGAAAGTACAGTGGAAGAAGGAAACATTATTGTTTATTCGTTTTCATGGGAAGCCATAAGATGGAGGGTTGATCGAAACCTCATTTCTTTTGTTACACACAACCTAATCAAACCAACATTACAATGAAGATACAGAATAGTATAGGGGGACTTTAATTGTACGCTTTAACTCTGATATATTAATTGTAACATGCATAAAAATGAACTAAAGTCGATGAAAAATACCTTGCCGCAGGTAGGGACCGGACCTGCACCACTGTCATAACGTGTCCGATGCTCTACCAATTGAACTACACCAGCTGTCGCATCCCCGTCATCTTCATTGCGTATGTATGTTCGTCTAACACTGTGAGTGTTAGCCAGCGCTGTTCGCAGTCGTGATGGCGAATGTCGAACACCGATTTTGTTACCAACTGGCACCACGTAGAACTTGATCAATGAACGAGCTGGGAGCTGACCAATAAACCATTTGTACTGCCTAAAGGCGTCAAGGCTGCCGGAGCGAAACCTTCGCTGTGAATGAACGAAGAATGGAGGATTTCTCGGATGGCTGGTTTCTTTTTTGTTAGACACAAATTAATGAAACCCATGTAGAATGAAGCTAAGGGAGGTATAGGGGACTTTTTGCACGCGTCCGATGCCGTACCACCCCAGCTACTGCAGTGGTCGATTTACCATCCAGTTTGTTTTCTATTTATATTCGTGTAAAAGGCAAAGAGAAGTACCCAGTCAAGTTAAATTTCCATCCATGTCAATAGCTTTCAACTTATGCCATAATTACGACACTAATATCCGAGCATACAAGTGTCCACTATATGCTATCCCTTCCTCAGATTCATTACCAATTAATTTCATTAGGTTGTGTCATGTAAAAGAAGCACGCCCCATCCATCAGGTTTTTATGGCAAGAGTTTGGAAGATTATCAGCAATGCTTTGTTGCGACAGAAGTGCCTGACATAAAAGTGGCACACAAGTGCCTCAACGCAGCTATTTGAAAACCATAGAACAGAAGACGTAATGGTTGTCCGCAAATCTTCTCTTGATCTCCCCAAGCGACAAAAGGATCTCGCCAGAAGATAAGACCACGTCCGTGGCCGTTAAATAACTTGACGTCCCTAACACGAGAATTTAGGTCGAGCCGATGTCATTTGTTGAAACACGACTTGCTGCACGTATGCAGACCGATAGCATCTTGTCGGCGAGCAGCGCCTGGCTGACGTAGTTTTGCTCAATGATCTTGGGAACGTACATGCGGTCCAAGCACATGTCAACAATGGCAAAAAGACGGATGTATTTCTGGAAACATTCTTTGATAGAAGATGAATGACTTTCGATTCGGTGTGTATTTAATGCGGACGTTAAATTTTTTATTGAGGCACTAGACCAGAATATCTTTGGAGAGAGATAATATTACGCTGTATAGTCTTACACAGCTGAAGAAGATACGATATGTCCAGATAACAGGAACAATGCAGTCAGCGGCCTCCGTGACTAAAGAATTAGTGACGATCATGCACTTGGCCATATTATATAATTGAAGCTTCACCAGCCAGATTATGACGCCACACTGGAGCATGCGTTCAGTGGCGCGCGCTTGTATGGGCTTTTGGTGTAGAAATTATTTTGTGTTCCGGATTTGTACACGACCGTCACAGCGAAAAAAATTGGGGGGACCCTTAAGCTTCGCCTTTAAGAGTTGAACGCGATAGCGATATCCCGTCCCTAGTGCCTACTTCAATCACTTAGTGCATACTATGTAATGGGATAGTATGCTTTAAACCAGGAGCGATTATGCGCGGCAAATGTGGGAGATGTTTTCGAACTTGCAATGCACCCACTACGTGGTGTTAAGGGAATACGCGCAGTAAGGTGTATGCCGTTTGTAATGGGTGGCTGGCTTTAAACTATGAAATCGTTATGATAGTCACATACTCTGACGCCCGATGGCAATGTACGCTTGTACCACGCAATATTCCTGGGATATTGTATGTTATATTGCGACGCCTATATAAAGGACGCTTGCGTTTGCGATGCATCAAAGTTATTTTTACTGCATTTTCCAAGCAGAGGAAGTTATTTTCACAGTATTTCCAAGCAGAGGCATGGCGGTGTGGTAGAACACCTGCTTGCCACGCAGACGACCCGGGTTCGAGCCTCACTCGGACCCGAAAATTTTTATTGTTTATTTTATTTGCATCTTTCTCGATTTTTCGGTCACGGACAAGATGATGATTTTTCGCTCACAACCAACGACGCCGACACCGACGCCGACGTCGGAATTTCTGCGAAACGAGCTCTTTAACGCTATCGCGTTAAAATGACAGTATTCGCAGCCGCAGTAGCTCTACGACCTGGAATAGTGATAGCTACTAATCATACTCAGAGGTTGTAGCCCTTACAGCTCCTTAACTTGGCCGCTTGATTTGAACGGCGCTTCAGTATAGAAGATCAATTTTCATCTGGGACAACAAAATAAACAGCATGTTGCCTCTTTTTGCATGGAGCTTCCACAAGAGGAAATGTTTTCAGCGGCCAAGACGAGATAGAAAACCTAATGAAATCACCTGAAAGCACTTGCATAAGCCCCCTTCCAAAGAAAGGAGCAGCAAAAAGCTGGTAAAGATGTGTAGGTGACCGTAGATTCTTTTATTTTCTACCTAAATACAACATTCTCTTAAACAGCATTGAACGAACACGTTCGAATATCATTTTGCATAGTGCGGCTGATAACGATGAAGCCCAACGAGTGTTTGTACCAATTATGAGGACTAACGTGCATGGTGCAACAGTGGCCACTTCGACGCATTCCCACACTCCCTGTCTAATATATGTCGCATGACTCCCGCAACATAAGAGCTTGCTTGCATTCGTTTCACGCTGAGCCACGGCGTCCGCGACTACATGGCGCCGGCTGTCATCGTGCGCCAAACATGGGACGTCGACAACATCGTCCACTGTGGCTACGCAGAGCCGATGTACCGATAAGCTATTTGCCGGAAATACAGCGCGGGATCAGCGCTACGTTGGACAGCAAATTCCCGCAAGCATCTGCCCCACAACTGGCATCCGGAGTAGTCGATAGGAGGCTGATATCGGGCCGGGCGCCGACCAAGCTTTTATGGCCGACAGGTCGATACCGACCTGATAGCTCCTCAAGGACCAACACTGGTGCACGAGCGCTTGTCAGCCATATTTACTTGGGTCACAGTACGCTGTGATGAAGTTGTCTTTTGTTCGCTTTACTTTCTTCACGTCTATATCACAGTACGCTAGAAACAATACAATTGACGTCCCCTATACCTTCCTGGGCTTCATTATCAGCTGGTTTTCATTAAGTCTCTCTCAAACAACGAAACAAGACCTCAAAATTTTCTTCTTTCATTCACTACTGGTGTGCAGCACTCTCCATGACATTGTCAGTATTAACTCAAATTTAACGTTTTTATGCCGAGTCAACGAAGAACCTATCCGCCCAACCTTGTGCCACTTAAGAAAATCACTGCCGTAAGAAAAGAAACATAAAGTTTCTTCGCAAAGCTCGGTTTCAACCCGGGTCCCTCACTCCGACAACGGGAGTCCTAACTACTTGACTACACAGCAACACTTGCAACACATGAAACATATCTTAACCTTATCAGTACGCTGCACTGGTGATATAAAAAAAGCGCAGCCCCAAACACTTGCTCTCAAATATTTCGTAAAGAATTTGGTTAGGGTGGAATATAAGCATTCCCTAAATGAACGTGTAAAGTCATCATCAAGCATTGCAGGTTAATATGATGTTTCCCACGTTGAGAAAGTTTAATGCCGAACGCGCATGGGTCTGTGGGCCGTTCCACCATCTGGTGTTCTTTAACGCGAACCTAATTCTAAGTGCACGGGCGGCTAGCATTACGCCTCCATCTAAATGCGGCAGTCGCGGCCGAGATTTGATCCCACGACCTTCGGGTCAGCAGTCGGGTACCGTAACCAATAGACCACCATGGTGGGTCGATGAGCTGTTTCATTCGCTGATTAACGATGCGAGGAAGCTGAAAGGCGCCTATGCCTATATAATTGCTTGATTGCAGTGTTCTAGAGACGACCGCAAGCTGCGTGAAAGCCTGTGCTTTCACATTACGGAGTGTTACGATCGGTCTTGGAAGCTATCATGGCAGACGCAGCGGTGAATGCTCCTGTGAATCAAAACTTCCTCCCGGCTTCACTGCCCTTCGGGGCGCAGGTCCAACCCCATTTTTCTAGTAGGCCCACGTGCGTGCGGTGTGGTCAGTCTTCCAGAAATCCAGCGAGGGTGCCGCGAACAGCCCTTTCTTGCAAGATGCTGCCGGCCTGGGAAAGAGCTGCTAGACACCTTCGCAGCGATGCGGCATGGCTCTGCAGCTGGACGGAGCCATTAGCGGCTGCAGATATGACCGACAGCAGCAGCCACGTCTTCAGAGGTCACCGACTTGGCACCAGTCTGGTTCCCCTTCGGACTCTTCCTCCTCACCGACAATTCCGAGTTGTCTGGGCGTGGTACGTGGACATCCCCCTGTGTGGGGCGCATTGGTGTTCCCGAATTGGACTTCTCGTTCTTGCCATTTTGAGGAATGTGTTGTGCGTCCCGTTACCTCCTTTCTGGGGGGCAGGGCGTTGTGGCGGCAGGACACCTTATTGGCGGGTGTTGCTGACACCGGTTTGATTGCCCCAAGCTGCCTTACTCGGGGCTTTAAAAGCCGAAGACTTTTTGTAAAAACTCTCTCTCTTCTCTTGATCTCTCAATGTAAATAAACGTCAGTTATATTTCTCCTGCGAGCGCCTTCCTCTTTGCTAAACATCTCCTCGTGGCACTGCTGACAGCTCCGGAAGGAACGTGTCTGAATTCATGACTGCATATGGTAAGTGCATGGCTTTTCTTCGCTAGGATATCACCAGGTTTTGTGTAGGAAGCAGTGAATTTGGTACTGTTGACGGAAGTAGGGATAGTACGTCAAAGTTGTTTTGTTCGCGAAGAGTTAGCAGCGCTGGGAGCAGCCATGAATTTGAAGGCGCTAACGAAGCCGGAATTGTTAGAGTTGGCCCGAGAGTTGGGTATGCAAATTGCCGACTCGAAAGGAAAGCCAGAAATTATTGGGGCGATTGAGGCAATTGAGGCAGACGATGATGAACTTGAAGAATGTTTAGAGTACATCGAGCTGAAGAAAGAGGAACAGAAGCGCAAGCAGGAAAGAGAGGATATGGTTGCGCAGGGAAGAGATAGAGGAACAGAAGCGCAGGCAAGAACATAGCAGGGAGATGCAGGCATTGGATGAAGAGCTAGAAAGGTTACTCTGTGAAAGTAAGGCACTACAGCAAAAAAAAAAAAAATGCCCCCCACCTCCCCGAAGGGAATCGTGAGGAAATGCGAATGCATTTCTTTCGCCGAGAGTACACGGCGTAGTAATTTTAATGGCGTAAATTCGCCTTCACCGACTTCTGCCATCGCCTTGAGAGGCGCCCAGCCAGCGAACGGTCGAGAGTGAGGCGTGAGCGGACGGGAGAGTGGGGCGCAGGGAGGAGAGGGAGCGAACGGCGAGAGAAGGAGCGGCGAAGCACTGCACCTACCCTCTCCTACACTCTCTCGCACCACATGCTCCGGTTGCTAGGGGCGAGGATAAGCGCGCGCGCCCGCAGCTGTTGCTATGGGAGAGGGAGTGAGAGCGGAGAGATAACACCTGCCGGCGCGCGGACACCGCCGCGGACAACGCCGCCTGACATAGCCCGACTAAGAAATGCCTTCGCATTTAAAAGGCGAGACATGTGTAGACGTAGCGCACGAACGTTGCGAAGTAGCGGCGGTGCCATTTAAGGGCGAAGAGAAGGCTAGTGCTTGTGAGGGAATAGTAGAGGCCCTCTAACCCGTTCCGAGGAAAGAGCTTACGGTCAAATCAGGGTGTGAGGGTTCCGTAGTGGTGGAAACGGGGTTAAGGTTAACAAAGTGTTGCAGCAAAAATGAACCTTACAGCCTTATAGACGATGTCGATGAGCGTCAGAGGCGAACGAAAGGCTCCAAAGTAGGCACCAAGAAGCGTGTAACGTGGAGAAAGCGTCCGAAAGACAAGATTACGGCAAAGATCGCGATAAGTGCGACGCGTTTGGGGAAGAGCTTCAGACGGCGGAGTAAAATCACGAGAAAAGTGCCGTTGACGGGTCTGTATCAAACGCGTCCGAGCCACCGGAAAGGAAAGAAGCGAGAAGCGCAATGTACGCGGCAGAGGTCGAATAATGAATTGCCAGGCAATCATCAATACTGTGCGCGCAAGACAGCAGACGAGCATGTCGATGATGATGAACGTCAGAGTAGGAGGAAAGGCTCCAAAGTCCGCACCAAGAAGCGCGAAAAAAAGGAGGAAGCGTCCGAAAGACAATAATGAGGCAAAGCTCGCGAACAGCGCGACGCGTTTGAGGAAGGGCTTCAAACGGCGGAGTATAATCGCGAGAAAAGTGCCGTTGTCATATCTGGCGGGTCTGTATCGTATGCGTCCGAGCCCCCGGAAAGAAAGGAAAAGGGAAGCGGATTGTACGCGGCAGTGGTCGAATGATGAATTAATAGGCAATCATCAAGACTGTGCGCGCAAGACAGCTGACGAGCATGTCGATGATGATGGACGTAAGAGCAGGACGAAAGGCTCCAGAATTCGCACCAAGAAGCGTGCGAAAAGGAGAAAGCGTCGGAAAGACAACAATGAGGCTAAGATCGCGACGCGTTTGAGGAATGTCTTCAGACGGCGGAGCGAAATTACGAGAAATTGCCGCATCGCAGGCGTCCGAGCGGGCGGAGAGCAAACAAAAGACAGGCGTATTATGCGCGAATGTGGGCGGATGGCAAGGGACCTCCACATTGTTGTTCTCGCGGCACCTTGGACAAGGTGCGGAACAGTACGATCGGTGGTTTTCGCGGAGTGGCAGAAAGGGACCACGGAAGGTGTGCTTCGAGGAACGTAGCGGGGTTCGGTGGCAAGGTGATGGACCTTTGTGCCTGTTGTACACCCCGCTTGACGAGAAAAGCCGTCTGGGTGCGACCACCGCGAGTTGGACTGAAAGTTGTTCAGAACAGCTGTTTTTCGGAAAATGTCGACTCAGGACTGTTGAAAGCAATGTTTTTTTGGTTTAATTAAGTTAAGAAATAGTTTTCTCTTTTGATCTCCTCGACTCTTGATGTTTAAGTAACTAGTTTTGAACTTTGTTTTCTTCTTTAGCGTTCTGTGGTTTTGTTAGCCGATACGCGTTGTACAGTTGGTTATCGTATCGGAAGGATACTTAGTGACACGCATCAGAGCGAGTCATGGGCTTAGAATAAGGTTACGACAGCTGACTTGGAAAGGAGTTCAGAGCGTTTCCGTTGCGTGTCATGCATGGACACAAGGAAATGTAAGGTCAGAGTTTCCCACTAGTTAACTAGCGGCAACGTCAGAGTTCAGCCGGGAGCCTGCGGGAAATAGAACAGGCAAAGTAGACATAGCTCTGCTTTGTATGAGTTTTAGCAGAGCCATGCGAATTAGATGCGAAGCATCTTATGCGCGAAGTATCTTATGTCCGTCCGACGTCCCCTGTCCCGTGTCCCGCGTCCGGCCACTTTCATGAATTAGGGAAGCACCCATTATGCGAACCAGAACACTGTAGTAATATGAAGGCCGTAAACCACTACGACAGTCATCAGAGCCATGGCCGAGAGCACAGAGAGGCTGGCTTAGCAGTGTGCAGGCAGGTGGCATCTGTCGCCCAGGTTGACCCCATTCCTTGATCTTGCTTGCATGTGTTTGGAGGGGGGCTTAGTCCGTCCCTCGTTCCCGCGTCCCACACCACCACAGCGCATGCGCGTCCCCTCGCCCTCTCTCTCCTACGCTCACCCCTTTCTCTCCTCTAGGAATCCTCTACTCTACGGAGCGGCCCCCCGCGTCCCACACCCCCCCACAGTGCATGCGCGTCGGCTCCCCTATGCTCTCCTACGCTCACCCCCTTTCTCTAGGAAGCGTCTACGCTACGGAGCGGCGCCCGCGTCCCACATCCGCACAGCGCATGCGCGTCCTCTCCCCCCTTTCTCCTCTAGGAATCCTCTACTCTACGGAGCGGCTCCCGCGTCCCACACCCCCACAGCGCATGCGCGTCCCCTCCCCTATCCTCTCCTACGCTCACCCCCTTTCTCTTCTCTAGGAATCGTCTACTCTACGGAGCGGCGTCCCACATCCCCAGAGCGCATGCGCATCCTCTCCCCCTTTCTCCTCTAGGAATCCTCTACTCTACGGAGCGGCGCCCGCGTCCCACTCCCCCCACAGCGCATGCACGTCCCCTCCACCTCTCTCTCCTCTTCTACGGTCCACCCCGTCCTCTCCTCTAGGAATCCTCTACGGAGCGGCGCGCACGACTGGTGGTGTGACAGCTACATACTCCGCTGGGGGGCGCCACGGTAGTTCCGCGGTATGAAAATGACGGAGCGCGCGCGCCTCATTCTCTCTCCTTTGCAGCGCCGCGATGAGCGCCCGGACCGCTGTCGTGAAATGAGAGCGGCGACGTTCCTCCCGCTCAAGCTAATTATCTCCCCGCTGCTTTGCATCCACACATGGTTCCCTTTAGCGGGAGATGGGGAATTTTTTTTGTTTTGGTTTGTTTACTGTTTTATTCGCATGCCTTCTGTATGGAAGCGACTAAAGAAAGGTTATCGCGAGAGTCACTCAGGTGTTTAGTAAGAATTCTAACAAAAAGGGTAGAGCTAGTTTAATAACACATCCGTGCAGTAGATGCTCGCAGTGGCACTAGTACGTGCGCTTACGGATGTCAGCTGTGAACAGCGTTACTGATGTTGGGGAAGCATGACCATTTGCTTTCTGCTGTTCAAAGAGACAGGTCTAGCTTTGGCGGCGCAAAGCTTTGTGGCCGATAGGGTCAAGCGCAAGCTTATCTTGAATAATGACGATCGAGTCGTTGCTCGGATGTAACGAGAGTCTCAAGTTGATTCTTGCTTTCATTGGCCGGCTGGTGCGTTGTATTCTTGTTTAGTTTTTAGGTAGCCGCTCAGTGGGTGTGTCAGTTATGCGGCATTTATGTGTGTTCAAGAGTGGCTGCTTTTGATGTTGCGACGGGAGGGCCACAGGATTAACACTAGGATATGGGGAAACGACCTTCGAGAGTGAAGCTAAGCCTGGTTAATCTTGGTAGAGGATTGCAGTGTGCTTGCTTCTTTGTGGTTGTGTTTTCGGCGCAGTTTCCTAAAGTCCTCAAGCCAAAAAGCCAACAAGGGCTGGCTCAGCGAGGCAGATGGTCTCCTTACGGGGCGCGGCCTTCGGGGAAGAATGACGGAGGATGTCACCTCATTTCTGCGAACGGCACTCCCTATAGTCCTGCTACGATGTGAACATCGGATCCAGTGTTCAGGCTATGAGTGGTAGAGGAAGAGCTGCGATACAGATCCCTCTGCACAGTACCTGCTGGACACTGTACCTCGGGATCTTCCTTCCCCGGCGGAGAAGCTCTTACGATCGACCTTGGAAGCTACCATGGCAGACGCAGCGGAGAATGCTCCTGTGAATCAAAAGTTCCTCCCGGCTTCACTGCCCTTCGAGGCGCAGGTCTAATCCCATTTTTCTGGTAGGCCCACGTTCGTGCGGTGTGGTTAGGGGTCCAGAAATCCAACGAGGGTGCCGCGAACAGCCCTTTCTTGCAAGATGCTGCCGGCGTGGGAAAGAGCTGCTAGACACCCTCCCAGCGACGCGGCATGGCTCTGCAGCTGGACGGAGCCATTAGCGGCTGCAGGTGTGATCGACAGCAGCAGCCACGTCTTCAAAGGTCACCGACTTGGCACCAGTCCGGTTCCGCTTCGGAATCTTCCTCCTCGCCGACAATTCCGAGTCATCTGGGCGTGGTACGTGGACATCCCCCAGTGTGGGGCATTGGTGTTCCCCAATTGGACTTCTCGTCCTTGCCATTTTGAGGAATGTGTTGTGCGTCCCGTTACCTCCTTTCTGGGGGGCAGGGCGTTGTGGCGGCAGGGCACCTTATTGGCGGGTGTTGCTGACACCGGTTTGATTGCCTCAAGCTGCCTGACTCGGGGCTTTAAAAGCCGAAGACTTTCTGAAAAAACTCTCTCTCTTCCCTTGATATCTCAATGTAAATAAACATCAGTAATATCTCTCCTGCGAGCGCCTTCCTCTCTGCTAAAGATGGGCTAGGGGACCGGCGGCGGGGCCAGCTACCTACGATGAGACCCGCCGGACCCGAGTCGCAACAGTAGACAACTACTAAAGGTCATTCTGCGTGAATTTTTAGTTGTTTGTAAGTAATTGCATCCCGGTTTATATTTTCGATATATTCAGCTTTCTAATTAATTTTATCCATTAAACTTTTAGCAAAGGTGAGAGAGTGAAGGGCCGGTCGTCGTATTGCTTTTTTAAAGGCAGTAGAAAGACGAATGAGTCGCAAATGGGTGCTTTTACGAGCACTAATAATTTTGTACTTTTCGTGCCTAAAAAATTGCCTACATTCATCCGGAGTGTTGTAGGTTTGATATGTGTTTAAAGATAGCAAAGAGGTCAAAGAAATGACCACATTGTCTATCTACAATGTTCATCCCGACAAACCAACTAAAATTCATTGCTTGCTTTTCTGCAGGCACCTGCACTTCGGCATCAGCCCCAATGATATTTTGTAATTTCCAGCATGGATCAGATGTTTCGTATACTTATATTGTAGTATATGGCTTTCTTACAGACATAGTGTAGGCATGTGAACTAGACACTATATGCGTCATTGAAGACAAAAATCTTACATGCTCACCTTGAGCCACGAAAAACGCTGATATAAAGAAGAGTAGCATAGCGAACAAACCTGAATGTTCTGAATGGCACTTACCGGTAGTGTGAGATCTTATATGAAGCAGAAGCGTGCACTTTGCTGACGACGAATGCTTTTTAAAAAAGGTCATTTAATGAGCGGCAAAAAGTCACAGCGACGTCGGCACATTCTACTTTAACTAGGTATTATCATCTTCAATGTCAAAACAGTTGGCACCTCTGAAATCTTAGCGGACCATTTCGCATAAAGAGCAAGTGTTGATATTTCTCTCCAATCAAATTCGTCGCTTAATGTGACGGCCAGTACCATCTATGTTTCGTCTCATCGCTCTAAAATTTGCAAGCTTGTCCGTTAGCCTTCTGTAGTGTAATGTCATTCCTGGCAGTCTTCACGAGCACAGACTGTGAGGCCGCCGTTGTTAAGGACTTCGGGACCACCGCGTGTTCGTTAATATATATATATATATATATATATATATATATATAAAGGAAGGAATTGTAAACTTAAGGGCTCGTTTGCTTTGTTAAACACAGTATTAATGAGAACTAACAGACAAAGATGCCAAGGAATGTATAGGGGAAGCTATTAGAAGTAATTGTAATGTAAATGTGAAGAAAGGGAAGTGGACGAAAAGATAACTTTCCACCGGCAGGATCCGAACCTGCGACCTTCGAATAACGTGACCGATGCTCTACCACTGAGCTACGGTGGCGGTCATCTCCCTGTCCACTTTATAGGGTATATATGTGTACTTAAACGTGGGAGCGTCAGTCAGCGCCGCCTGTTGCCATTACGGCGAGTGTGGAACACTCTTTTTTGCCTGTAGGCGTCACGTAGTACGTGATCTTATTACGAGAGGGCAGCTGACTAGTAATCCCTCGCATACCACCTGAAGGCATCAAGTCTGCCAGAACGAGACCCTCGTTATGAATGAAGGAAGTAATTGTAAACTTAAGGGCTCGTTCGCTTTGTTAAACACAGTATTAATGAGAACTAACAGACAAAGATGCCAAGGAAAGTATAGGGGAAGCTATTAGAAGTAATTGTAATGTAAATGTGAAGAAAGGAAAGTGGACGAAAAGATAACTTGCCACCGGCAGGATACGAACCTGCGACCTTCGAATAACGCGTCCGATGCTCTACCACTGAGCTACGGTGGCGGTCATCTCGCCGTCCACTTTATAGGGTATATTTGTGTACTGAAGTAATTGTAATGTAAATGTGAAGAAAGGAAAGTGGACGAAAAGATAACTTGGCACCGGCAGTTATCTTTTTCGAGCAAGTGTTGTTATATATATATGTATATATATATTGTAGCGATGCATTGGAACCTAGAAATGGGTTGCACTCTCGAGAGCCTTCTAGTGGGTCATCTGCAAAAAGGACGCCGCTCGCGCTGAGAGTTCGTGCCTGGCCGTGGCTGTCGCCATTACGCAGTATCTCTGAGTACCGGCAAACACACACACACACACATACACACACATACACACACACATGTGTGTGTGTGTGTGTATGTGTGTGTGTGACGCTACGAATGGGAGACGTGGCATGGCTCATACGCCATACTGTTTATTCTATTTCACTTCTTCCTTCTCCACATCTACTATCCCTCACGGCCTTCTCACGTCACACACACACACACACACACACACACACACACACACACACACACACACACACACACACACACATATATATATATATATATATATATATATATATATATATATAGTTGGCTGTATGTGTGTGCTGGAGCTTGCTTACATTACGAACCGAATAAAATGCGGCCCCTGTGGCCGCGGATCGCACAGGCGTCTTTGAGCCGATCAGCTCGCCACCTTACCTGCTAAGTCACCACGGTGACACGTCAACAGTAAATGTTTGTCAATGCACTTAGTTCCAACCACAATGACATAAGTGAAGTCGCATTACTTTTGCATCGGAAATATAGAGTTCAATAAAAATTAAACACATGAATCAGCTCGCCACAAACAACTTTCCTCAAGTAATTGAGCCACTGAACAGATGTCGAATTTAACGGCAATTTCCAAACCATACGGGAGGCAATTCGCTAAAACTTTTTCAATATCCTCTATATCTCGATCACGTGCTGGCAACAGAAAATTGCACCATCTCCCGTTAAAGAGAACCATGTCTAGATGCGAAGCAGCGGGCGCTAACGCTTACACTGGCGGCGGCGTTGACGCTGGCGCTCACCGCGGCATTGCGCAGGAGAGAAGCCTGGGGAGGCGCAAAACACGCAGTGATGGACTGGTGTTTCCTACTGGAACATGCTAATCGCTGCTAATGGGCAATGAGAGACAGAATACTCCTATTGGACACAGAGACCCGCAGTCCGCTTTTATTTAACGCGCACGCTGCTTATTTTTATTGTTCAACAACGCACAGGAGAAATCTCACACCGGCATTACCTTGCAGGTCAAGATCCAGTGCTTATATATACGGGGTGGCCAGTGAACGGTTGCGCAGCGCGAGCAGTCGGTTTTTTAAATCAAGAAAGTCGCTAGCAGACGCTGCCTGCGTTGGCGTTGCCAGGCGAGAGAGGGGGGGAGCGGAGGAGATGAGAGAGAGGAGGAGGGGACGCGCATGCGGAATGGGGGGTGTAAACTCCGCGGGAGGAATGCTTGAGGAGAGAGAGGGGTGGGAGCGTAGAAGGAAGAGAGGGGGATGGGGACGTACATGCGCAGTGGGGGCTGTGGCGTAGCGAGCAGGGATGCCTAGAGGAGAGAGAGTGGGAGCGTAGGACAGAAGGTGTGTGGAGAGGGTTTGCGCATGCGTAGTAAGGGTGGTCACGCCGCGCACCACCACCACCACCACCGGATTGAACTCCGCTATAAGATGCTTCGCATCTTGAAACTACAAATGAAAAATAGTGATTACTGAGAGACTCACTGCTTCAAAAAGGATCGGCTGTAAAAACTGTATCAGCACCCGACCGAAGTCAACACTTTAATGATGATAATAATAATAATAATAATAATAATAATAATAATAATAATAATAATAATAATAATAGTTATAGTAATAATAATAATAATAATAACGTCTTTATTTCCATCAACGATGGAGGAGGCTGCGGGTAAAAGTCGCTTGAAGGACAAGCAACTTGACAGAGGCCCGCAGCCACCTCTACAGTGCAGGCAGAGATAGCACGCATGTTCAGAAAGAAAAGAAGGATACCATCATACAGAAAGCATAATCACCATACAAAAAATTCAAAAGAATTCAAAGATACAAAGAATTCAAAAATTACAGAAATACAAAAATACAAAGAATTAAAAGAATTTAAAAAATCACACTTATTTACTATGGGAGTATGCATTGATGTGATGTTCGCGCAGTAATCGTGCAGAGGCATTTCGTAATTCAATGTCTAACCTATTAAATGAATTTAAAAGGGTTGGTAGTGTGTGCGATATTCTTTGCATAGAATAATTTGCCGGTGCGGTGACCACCTTCCACTGTTCTGCGTGACGAGTGCCGTGTGAATGCGTGTTTTCAGCTAGATTAGATAGCTCACGAAAGAACCTTAAGTTTTCCTTTAATTCTCGTTTGAACGCAAGACTTAACTTATAATTACAAAGGTTAAACACGTGGATTATATTTGCTTTCAAAAATAAATGTGAAGTATGGGAATTGTATGGTAGATTAAAAATTGCTCGAATGAACATTTTTTTGCAATATATGAAGCCTTTCAAGATTTGTGTATGTTGTCGTATCCCATACCAAAAAAACAATAATATAAGGAAGAAAGATCACAGCATATCCACGAAGTGAATGATGGTGAGTGGGACGAAGCTCGGAGGGATCATTCGGGTAACCGTGAATCCCGTACATTGCCCACTCGATCATGCAAAGTACATTGCCCACTCGATCATGCAAAGACGTGACAACACGTGCCACGTCTTTGCCACGTCATTGCCCATGCAAAGTACATTGCCCACTCGATCATGCAAAGACGTGACAACACGTGCCACGTCTTTGCATGATCCTGGGTGTTCGATCGTGAGCTGGGCACGAGCGTCGCCAACTTGTGTTCCGGGCGCTCCTAGCCTCAGCGACAACGCCAGTTCGCCTTCCACGACAGAGGAAGACGATGCCACCTACTCAGACGCCGAAGTCCACACCAGTGCTCGACGCAACGCCTCGCCTCCGCATGCATCGCCACAGAACGCTGCTGTGAGTTGTAAAAGCCACGCGTCCTTGGCTATGGGTTGTGCCGCCGTGAGTGCCGGAGCCGCCGCATGCTCCGCAGATACCGGCTGCCCTGGTTTTGCATGCAACTCACACGAGAGCACTGTGGAGCTGACTACCTCCTCTCTGGTGAAGTTCACCTCACCGTTGATCACAATGGAGTCCACCTCCGGTGCTCGACTCCGAGTACCGCGTCGGCCCGACGATCCCAATTATAACAGCGCCATCTATCCTCTTTAATCGTCGACTATACGAAAACCACTAACGCCATCTACGGATATTATTTCCAAGGACATATACACACAACGCCATCTAGTGAGCAATTCTTAAAACTAACTAGAAGTGGCTACTACAACATACTATTACAGAGGAGGGAACGACCCACACCCTAAGGAGCTTCGGCCCTAAAAAAGAGTGTGTTGTAAATAATAAGCTTTATTTGAAAAGGTAATATAAATCTATGACGCGCCATCATACCAACCACACAAGATAACTTGCCTAAAACCGATTCGATGTCTGCATCCCAAAGCATAATTTGTGTAAATGTAATTCCCAGTATTTTCACACTGCTTACTATTTCGATTTTTTCAAGTGCATAAAGAAGCCTGATGTCATTGCAACTGATCTGCTTAGATTTGAGTCTGAAAATCACAGCGTTAGTTTTTTTTTGTATTAATTTGCAAAACGTTTGCTGCTGACCATTCTTCAAGAGCTTTTAGAGCAGCCTTGACTTTCGTTCTGAAGACTACCAAGTTCAGGTGATGACAAAAATAGGCTAGCGTCGTCAGCATACAGCACGTGTTTTGCATTTTTGTAAATATTTACGAGGTCATTTACGTAAACTATAAAAAGAAATGGGCCGAGAATACTACCTTGAGGGACGCCTTTACTGATATGTTTTAAATCTGAGCGGTAGTTTTCAATTTGGACGTATTGGTAGCGATGATATAAGTAAGACTTCACAAGGTTTAGACAGTGCCTGCGAATACCGTAAGTTTCGAGCTTTTCAAGTAATATAGGAATGATGAATGCAATCAAATGCTTTAGTGAAATCAATATAAAGGCCGAGCACAAGATTTTTGCTTTCGAATTGTGATAGAATGAATTTTTTTTGCTGAAGCAGGGCTAATTCGGTAGACAAGCGACGAACGAACGACTCAAGTGAAGAACGACTCAATATTTTCTTGAAGGAAGCGCTTAGATCGACTTCCTCAGAGTTCCTACTTAGTCGAACGCGCTTATATTGCACTGACGTAAATCAAACTATCCATTATTTCAAACTATATTTGAACTCGACAAATGTTTTATGTCAGTTTATTGGAAAATATACGGCTACATCGAACAAGAATGGCTGTAAAACTTCAGATATCGAACATCAGACAGTGCAAAACGTCCCAAGAAGTTGGCGCGCCTTCACATGTTGTTTTACCTTTTCCTCACGGAAGGAGAGTTTCGCGCATACCTTTACGAGAGTAGACGGTGTTATTAGGAGAGCGCCGTGTGGCGCGCTTAGAAACTACCACTTCCCGCCCCGTGCTTTCCCACACAATTCGTCGTCGTTGGGCCGCAAGCCTGTTGTGGCCCGCTCGCTTCTCCGCTCATTTTCGTAACGCGATGGATACGATAAAATGGAAGAACATGCGATTCTTCGCAAAGCTCGCTATAATCAATACAGTCGAACGTGAGGAAAAGAAGACTTACATCGCCGCTTTGTAGAGCCTCCCAAGATTACCTTGGGAGGCTCAGTTGGGTTACCCAATTTCCGTGGCACATATCTGCTTTTGTTGGTGCTGGTTTTTCCGGTCATAGCCTTTTACCTACAGCTTTAAAAGTTTCGCGGACAACTGTAGGGGATTAACGTCCTAAAACCACCGTGGCGTGTAATGTTAGGAAACATGGCCAACAGTAGGGTCAAAGCAGACCAGACACTTACGGCATCCAACGAGTACGTAAAGCTGCATAGAAAGATTTTTAGCCATTGTTTACATCTATACCGTATTTTCTTGCGTATAACCGACCCCACATATGAGCTTACATCCCAACTACAAATCGCGGAAAAATGCATACTACAACATAAAGAATAATATATTGCCGCGAAGGCGCTTTCTTACAATACAGTGAGCAGTGCCGTGATGCCTAATTGCGCCCCAAAATTCCAGAATTTCATTAACTGTTGCGTATGTAATTATCCGATATGTCGAACTTATTCCCGTTCTTTTTCGCAAGTTCGACATATGCGGGTTCAACTGCATTAGTCGTATCTTTTGCCACTTTGTAAAAATTCAATAATGCAGCAGTTGTGATTATGAAGGTTACATGAGTGCCACGTGAACTGTTAATTGTCACGCACGCCATCCGGCGTATCGACATGCAGCACCCAGTTTGTAGACACAAAACACAATTAAACATGCTTAAGTTCTGCCTTTTGAAACCCCTCAAGCGCGCCTAATAATCGACTCTGCATTAGTGCTCAATATTTAGTTTTTTGCAAAGAAAGATTGTGGTGACGCCATTTGATGTAAATTAAATCGGCAGAAAAATTATTACATGTATTTTATAGCAAGTTACTAATATCGACATGTAAATAACCATATGATTATTGTAAGGTCTTGTCACAACCCCGGTAATGGGAGAGAATGGCCGAGCGGATTCCGAAGGCTGACGTATCTGCCCCCAAAACGCCACACGAATGCATGGACAATTTAAGAGCAGGCCGATTTAGCGCGTAAGCGAGCGCCGGTTGTGATCCAAAGACCGAGTGAGAGCCAACAGTTGATAACACAAGCGAGAGAGAGAGAGAGATGTAGAGGAAGGCCGGGAGGTTAACCAGATATTAGCCTCCGGTGTGCTATCCAGCGCGGGGGTGGCGAAATAGGGGAAAGAAACAGGGTGTAGAGAGAGAGAAAAGAAAAGGAAAGAAAAAGAACGCACGCACATGTAAGATAAAAAACAACACGCACAGCAAGGAACGTTCTGGCTAAAGTCGTTCAGAAAGGCCGCTCGATCGCAAAAAACGCAGCAGCGCTTGTAGGGCCTTCTTCTGCGATATTGCGTCGAATCGATGGCTGAGTTCAACCCCAGGCAAAAAGAAAGAAAAAGAAAACAGGAGAACCCATACCACCCGAAGGTACAACGGGTTTAATGCCAATTGTAGAAATAAATGGAGGGGCAAAACACCCAATGTAATTTGGAGAAAAGGTCAGTTGAGAAAAGAAAAAACGGAAACTTTCAGGCAGCGCGTATGCCAAAAAGAACAAAAAAAAAACAGACCTTAGCCAATCATGAAGGAGGAGGGTAGTTTTTCTCCTTCAAAATGCTTCCAAATAGTATAAGGGATGGGCAGAGCTTTATGGGCTATGAACTTGATGACTCGGCATTGACGGCGAACGTTTGCCGTCTATTGCAATAAAAAGTGAAGAGAAGACGTCTTGTAGGCTAGTGAGGCTCGCAGAGAAGCTTGATGTGAGGCGGGTGCAGTGAGCGGTGGCAGTGATGAAGGAAGCCAGCCAGATGCAGGAAGGCCGGTGCAGGGGCCACTGGATGGTTCTGATGTCGCATACTGATATATGGTTAGGTTACGGTCATAATAAAGAAAAAAGACAGGGAAATGAGCGTAGGCCCAGGGCTTGTCAAAGAGTTAAGTAATGAGTGCAATCCATGTGTGGCAGTAGAAGAGATACAGTAGGAAACACGCGAGAAAAGAGAGGAAGGTGAAAGAGACTGAGTGTGTGAAAAAACCGAAAACATGCATGTGAATGACACACACGTGAGGAGGTCCTCGCCATAGGTTGCAATCAACGTGTGAGTCGGTAACATGCAGTAGGATGATGCGTAAGGTGTGCTCACGGCGCAAGTGTACAGGTAAGTGATGTTAAGACCCATCAGGGTGATGGTTGGGAGGCGAAAAAATAGGGGTTCATGTTTTAATAATGGAGACTATTTGCAGAAAACCAGCCCGCTTTCCACTGTCGGAAGGAATACCGGGATATTACACGAACGAGATGTCGAGGGAAGAGCGACTGATGATGCTCGTGACCAAGGTGCGCGTCATCGGACATATGTTAATGTAGTGATCGAGACCTGCACACATGATGTCGCTTTGGCAAAAAGTGGTTATTGTAGTGTTGAAACGAAAGAGGTGAAATTGAAAATGGCCATATCCAGTTAACAACTGCGTTAGTTGCTTATATCCAGTTAACATATGCAGTTAGCCATATCCAGTTAACAACTGCGTTGAGGGAAGTAGTTTGGAATGCTGAAGACACTCAGAATCCATTTGAATAATTCTATGTAAGCGCTGGTCTGTTTCCAATAGGAGTGCCATTGTAGCTGTTGTAAGCGACGAAGCTTTGAGTGAAAGGAGGGAATAGAGGCTTTACCACTTTCGAAAACCCTGTTTTAACGGCTGAATAAGCAGCGAGATCCGCCAACTCATTGCCATAAACGCCACTGTGGGCGCGTATGTTATACAGGTTTATTGGGTAGTTCAGTGAATGGAGGTCATGGAGATAATCTTTGATTTGGACCACACTAGAGTCAGTGAGTTTTAGAGCAGCGCACTATACTGTAGTCGCTGTGGACTATAATGTAGGCAAGCGCAAAAGATATGTCCAATTGTCTCCCCGTTGCCACAGTGCGCACAGGCTGCGGTGTCGGCCATCCCAATGCGGAAAGCATAGGCGTTGGCAAACGCTACGCCCAACCACAGCCTACACGAACGGGTCGCGTCTACGCGGTGAAGCCTCGACGGAACTTGAGAAGACTAAACGTAGGATCAAATGAGTGGTGGCTAGGCGAGCAAAAAATCAGAGCTTCCGTGCAGCGTCGGTCCTAGAAAGCAGTAGTGGTAGTTCATGGTCTTCTGCGTGGGCTGAGCGGGCAGCTTGGTCGGCCCCTTCATTGGCGATGATTCCGCAGTGACTGGGTAACCACTGAAAAGTTATTGGATGTCCTTTCTCAGTTAAGTGCTGTCTCTGCTGTCTCTAACACCAGCTGCTCGTGCGGTCCACGGCGTAAGGTTGCTAGTAGAGATATCCGACATAGATGCACAGTTTGCAGGTTCACTCACAAATTAGTATAACTCAAATGGGTTTAAAAACAATGGGAAATCAATTAATCATTGACGCTTACATACAAGCATTCGAGGATATTGAGAATAGAGCACTGCACGGGCTCGGGCCTACCCGAAAACCCGAGCCCGGCCCGGCCCGTGGGCCGGGCCGGGCCGGGTAAAGTGGTTTTCATGGCGGGCCCGGGCCGGGCCTGGGCCTGAAGCTCCGGGCTCAGGGCCGGGCCTGGGTTTGAGGTGGCGGGCTCGGGTCGGGCCGGGCTTGGAATTTACTCAGTTCTTAAGATTGTGCCACATACATTGTGCATGCATATATGTTCCACATATTGTATCCCGAAAAAACATTTCTTTTGGGGGGGGGGGGGGGCGGAGGCAGGCTATTTGGAGAAGCTATATGAGGGACAATTCCTGAACTTCTTTTGCTTCTTGCATATGGGGCTACATGATAGACAAGGCGCTTATATAGCTAACACTTCCCTATTCTGTGATTTATTAATTGCATTCGCTATTATTTTGTACCCGGAATGATATTTTGTAATCACAATAGTGGATATAATGTAATAAATTTACCTAATTATTTATATCTCTAATCTATCATCGGAAGAGCGATCACAGAGCTCCAAAGCAGGGCAACGTTCTTGAAAGTTCCCGCAGTCCACTAAAATGAAAGGTCTGCGCGGAGTCTTCTTACATAGACTCGCTATGAAGACACGATCTTTTTCCGTGGCTCCATCACGAATCACCGTGGTCATGTGACGCGACTTGTACATGCACAGCCTGCTTTGTGTACCCACATTATTAACGTCTGAGCTTTCCTCGTGTTCTGCTATATCGTGCGAGAGCTAGACGATACTGCCGCAACACCGTTGGAATAAAAAACGATAGCTACGAATTTATTTAAATATTTATTCGAACATACTCTTAACCCACATTTGTGGGTCATTAGAGGGAGGGCGTACATAAAATAACCACTGATATATAAAACACTCAAGTAACATCAAATGTCAACAACAATAACCAAAGCAATCCGAAAATCGCCAACAACTGGCATGACAAGAGACGCAAAGCATCATGACACCATCCAACGAATTTTAGGGACATAGCTGTCAAGCAAATGTTCAAAAGCCTTTAAATCCGTGCATTCAGCAATGTGTGCACGTAGTCCATTCCATGTCTCTTTTAAATTGCGGAAGAATGGACACCGAAAGACGTTTGTGCGGGTGGCGTAAGGGCTAATCACTGCACTATGATTTATTCTTTTCCTAATTCTACCAGGCTCTCGTATGTACATACTTTTATCAACATTTCTGTGACCCTTCAGAACCTGAAATAATAATTTTATTCCGTACCTCTTACACGAACTTAGCATCTCGGTAACTGAGTCTGATTTTTTGTATCTAGAACATGTGAATCTGGCTGCGGCTCTTTGGATTTCCAGCTCAGTGATTAGGCCTCTTTGATTCCGCACTGATTCCGTACCAGGGTGATGTCCCCTTACCTTGAATCATATGCATACAATGAGTAATCATCGAGCAGCTTTTCGCGCCTTTATTACCAAACTGGAATGAACCCCGAAAAGAGATCAAATTATATACACTGCTGAAACCAGCAAGAGGCTCTCAAAGAGGAGTTTTATAGATTATATTGAAGAGTGGTAGGACG